>JAODGA020059026.1:0-13508 GCA_027574885.2 Drusilla canaliculata
AACTTCCATTAAATATCATGGAATTAAATTAAATCCATTAAATATCATAGAAGCCCGCAATGAATACCGATCACGATATAAAGGATATTAATTCAAGGTTCTCCAAATACAACGCTTTCATGTATAATACACAATTTGAAATATATCATATATAAATTAAGTATTTACGGCGGAGCTGGGCCAGCTGTGTCGATGGTCCGCTCGCATCACCGATGCGACGGGTAAATTCTGTGCTGGGCATGCGCAGCATTGGGAAATCCCTACTGTGACTTGGCCTGACGCGGTGTCACGTCGGGTGTAGGAACTCCCCACCAAAGTAAGAAAATGACCGACTATGAAACGCAAAAAAACGAGAGCAGGGCAAGAACGTCTCCGGGAAACGACTGTGAATACCAGTGTTTTAAAGTTTCTGCCATCCTGAAGAAGCTAGTCCTTTGCTTCTACAGTATTGAAAATAAAGTAACTTTTTTTAATCTAGCAAATTTGTATCATAATATTATCTAATTGTAAGATTATGTGAAAACTCGGTTATTTACTAAATCCAATAAATTAAAAACAACGCAATATTATTATGGACTTGAAATACTTATCTCATTCGGATCGCAGGTATGCACTGTCGCACATACCTGCCGATCTCTGTAAAACACATCTTATTCGTCAATGTTGCGAAATGCATTGCCTCGTAATCTCTGGCGACCTGCTATTTCGCCACACTTTCAAGTGCTTTAACTCCGATGTTAGTCATTCATGAAAACGGAACAACGCTATATGGCGTTGGATTAAAGGTGTTTCAACTTGCGCACACGCGCCTAATAATAGACTAATTAAATAGATCGAACTTTGTACCTCACGTTGACAATTCTAATAAACAAAAACGATTTACATTTGCTCTAGATTTTCACGGCTGTTCAACTCCTCCTGGTAACAACGGCGAGATACTCTCAATCGTCACGTTTTCGGATTAACGAGCAATTCACGTTCGATATCGGTGCGCGAAGTTAAATTGAACATACGCAATTCTCGAGCACACGTCAAGCATGCATATCTATCACAACGAAATTGCCCATAATAATCGCATAGATGTGTAAAATATTAATAACATTGCCGGAAAGCAACAATTTCCTGCGATTAACGAAGTGCATGCCGGCGAACGCGCAGTGGCATTGACGCACACCAAGTCGACGCAGAGAGGCGTGTAAGCGTTCGCCGATGTTTCTCTTTCGCCGGTGCCGCTGCTCCAATTTTGCTTTCAACGCGCGCGGCAAGCCACCAGCATTTATGCTAATTACGCTGCCGATTAATTGACGTTAATGAGCATTCTAGATTTCATGCGCGGCTCAGTGTCGACGTAACCTATATAATCATCTTAGCACACAACATAACCTAGCCCAAGCCATATCTAACCTAATCGCACCCAACCTTGACTTGTAATAAATATACACGCAGAAAAAAAAAACATTCTACATTATTGCAAAATGATTATGACACTATTTTAGTCAGTTTGACAACATTTCGCTATATATTTAGACGTGTTTTGACGTGTATGGCTTTCAATTATCACTATGTACAGACACTCAAAATTCAATTAAATCTAATTATAAATTGTGAGGATTTTGATACTACCTTACACATGTAACTTGTATCACTCGCAATCAGCGTACTTCATCGTCCTCTTAATTCTTGGAATAGATACTCCACATTTCGGTGACACATGGTAACCGAAATATGTGCTATTTATATATTCATGAGTAACAAATGAGTTTTCATGTTTCGGGTCAATATTGATCCATTAAGCTGTCCTGTGCGTTAATGTCGCCGCAATGACGAGTTTTTTTTGTCTCTCTTGGTAACCAAAAGTGTGTCTCCGGTAAACATCGACAAGCCGCGCGCAATGAGTAAATTTCCCACGTGAAGTCAAAGCGCGTCGTGCAACCTCGCAGATATAAAAAAAAAGCAGCAATTTGCATCAATTCATTTCTTCTCCGTACATGTACGTACAATATTTGTATTGTTATTAGTCACGAGCGCAGCGCGTGACATCTGCGAACATGTTATTGTTACCGTAAATTGTCTACAATTCATTTTCTTGTTCAATTTTGCGTTTATTTAGTGCGCATTGAGTGTGCCCAAGGCAAAATGAAGTCATTTTGTCTGTGTGCATTGAACGCGTTCCATTTCAACTGCGGTGCGCGGTGCTTGAAAGACGCCACATTCCTGAAAATTGTTACGTCTCGCTGGCGTAAACATAAACCCGTTTCACGCGGTTCGTGCAAGAGCAAACCGCACGCTTTCCATTATTGATGGCCGTCCATCAATCGCACCGGTGTGTGTGTATGTGTGTGCGTTTTATCTATGCCGTTCTCTAGGCGCGCATATTTAATGCTCCTACCTCGGCCCCTCGACCGCCGCACGGTGGAAGGTACACTTTCACTACTCAAACGCGCCGGCTGCTGGGACATGTAAGCTACACGGTGACCAAAGTCGTCGAGCACGAAGAGCGCGACGATGGCGGGGGCCGCGCCATGCAGGGTACCAGCAGCAGCGTGTCCCGTGGGCATTGCTCGCGTGCGTAAATGGTAAAACTCGTAAGCGAGTGACGATTGTTGGGCAAGCGCCAGCACCAGCAGCAAAAGCCGGTGACGCGGCCCCGGCTGCGTTTCGTTTCGGTAAGGTCACAACAGCGCCGTGTGGCACACCCTGCGCGCCGGCCACCAGCAACCGCAGAAAGAGCGATCACGCCGCAATTATTCAATCCCCGCAGTTGTAGAGAGAAAAAAAAAAACAACAACGTACAACACTTTTCACAAGCGGCCGCGGCCGCTGCAATTCAACGCTAGTCGCTCACACCGTGGTCGGCTCTTCGAGCGGCAGCACACGCCTTGTGGTCGACAAATAACGCGCGCGCGAACCTGTGCCGCTTGACATTGTCCGCGTACTTGCAGCGCAATTGTTTCAATTCGTTCGCACCGGGCGTACTTCGGATGCTTCGCAATTGCACTGCTACGTGCATGTGTGTGTGTGTGTGTGTATGTGTGTGGCGCATGAGTGACGGCGTGTGTGCCCTTGCACGGGGAATACCGGCCCGCCATTCATAAGCGCTGAACTTAAGTCGCGCATGCGAAGTGTGCTCCAAGAGTCCGCGCACGCAAGAATGCTAAGAAGCGCTTTACGTAACACGTGTTGGTAACCGTTCGGGTACTTCGAAGACGAAGCAAACTATTTTCTGTGTGGTACCATCGACCAGGCAGGGTTAGGGACCGTTGTGGTACCCACAAAATTGAAAGTGAAAATGTGCGCGATTACGTACGCACTGCTGGCGGTCACCCTCGCTGTTGCCGCAACATCGGCGATGGACAATCTCAACGTGGCCTTCCAGTGGCGGCAGCTGGACTTCGCCTTCCCCTCGGACGCGCAGCGGCAGGACGCGATCGAGCGCGGCGACTTCGTCCAGGAAAACAACCTGCCGTTGGGCCTCGAGGTTCACGGCGATCGCGTGTTCATCACGGTGCCGCGATGGAAGTCTGGCGTTGCTGCATCATTGACCTACATTCATCTGTCAGGTGATGTATAGAGATCTGAAGAGACCGCGCACTTGTATCGCACGGTACGCGCGCGCGGCCTCTGTCAGCCCGGTACCTGCCTTCGTAGTTCGTATGCCGATCGAATGCAAAAATTCCAATCGCGCGCGCCGCGTACGCACACAATCGGTGTTTGTTTTGCGATTCGCATCACTTTCACCTGCACGCTGGCCACTCCAAATTTCAAACCTGCTCCAAATTGCCTTCAACTGCTTGAGACTGCGTCATTACCTGTATTGCTTCCAAATAAATTTACTTTTTAAATAGACTACAAGACTTGTAATGCATGTTTTCCAAATTCTCATCAACTCCGCCCATCTCCAAAGAAAACATAAAAGAAACGAAAGACTCGGTTCCAATTTATTTTTCTGCACAATTTTTGCTCGTCATTCAAGTGCTGATAACAGCGACGTGGCTGATTGGCTATCTGAATCTGAACCGTTTTGTCTCCGTAGATACACTGATAGACATCGCAAAGCGCGGATTAAAAACACTCTTGAAAGTTTTAATGGAAATTGCCACTCAAGGCTAAAAATACACCGTCTGTTCAACGATGTGATATAATCAATCGTAAAAACGGATCGAATAGCTATTATTACATTGTTTTATTGTTTCGCCACGAACATGAAAAAAATCGGGTGAGAGGCGTAAAAAAACGTCAACATGTTTGGCCACTTAATGTGTGCTGATAAACGTGACGTAGTCTGCATCGCTACATGCATTCGGTTACCAAATTTGTGGTATTCTATTACACTCACTACCTGACGAATGCGTGATATGTGTCATGCGCGCTTCCTGTCCTAGCTGCGGTTAGCTCTGGATTACCAGCCGTTTGTATCGAAACGCATGAATCATCTTAAACTAAGTAATATACACAAGGACAATGACGGTCTGTCCAATTCTGTGCTAAAGAACACGCCTTAATGTTCTCACCAACATGACAACTAAATGAAATCAAAAGTTACATTCTTCACAAGAATATTACCCGATTCCAAAACTTTAGTTCACACAGATTTAATTTACTACTGGGTCACCATGACTATGCAGATAGATTTGTAATGTAGAACAGAAAATAGGGACAAACGAAAATTATAACTTATTGTGAAAAAAATATTTACAGATTCCATGGATAGCCCAAAATTGCACCCGTATCCAAACTGGGAAGCCCACAAACTGCCCGCTAGTCCTGGTAATGACCCACCCGAAATCGTCTCACCCTTCCGCATTCGGGCGGACCAATGTGGCCGTCTGTGGGTGTTGGACACGGGCGTCGCCGATATTCTTGGCGAGACGAAGGTTTACGCGAATGCTTCGCTCCTTGTCTATGACCTACACAACGACGCTCTGCTGCGTCGTCACCAGATCCCAACGAATCAGGTCACCGGCGAGAGCTTCTTGGCGAACATCGCCGTTGAGGATGCCGACTGTGAGGACACGTACGCCTACCTCGGGGACTTGGGCGCCGCCGGTATCATCGTCTACTCGTGGAAGCGCGAAGCTTCGTGGCGTATTGAGCACCATTACTTCAACATGGACCCCACCGCCGGCGAATTCAACGTGTCGGGCGTCAC
Organism: Drusilla canaliculata; assembly: GCA_027574885.2. NCBI lineage: Eukaryota > Metazoa > Arthropoda > Insecta > Coleoptera > Staphylinidae > Drusilla > Drusilla canaliculata. The sequence continues at coordinate 5,150 of JAODGA020059026.1, forward strand.
CTTCCAATGGACGGACGCGCTCTTCGGCCTCGGTCTGTCGGCACCGGCCCCCGACGGCTTCAGCACACTGTACTTCCACCCGCTGGTCAGCACCAACGAGTTTGCGGTGAATACGCGTTATCTGCGCGATGCACAAATCGCAAAGGATAACTTCCATCAGTTCAAGCTGCTGGGCAGCAGGGGGCCGAATGCGCAGAGCAGTGTCTCCTTCCTGGACAAGAACACCGGCGTTCTTTTCTACGCCCTGCTCAATCTGAACGCGGTGGCCTGCTGGAAGACGACGAACCCCTCCTATACGATGCAGTCGCAGGGACGGGTGTTCATGAGCAACGAGAGCATGGTCTTTCCAAATGATATCAAGGTTGACGCTAAGGGCAACCTGTGGGTGCTCAGCGATCGGCTCAGCACGTTCATGTACTCCCGCTTGGACGTCAGCGAGATCAACTATCGTATCCTCACAGCGACAGTCGCCGATGCGATTCGCGGCACCGCCTGCGATGCCAAACTAGTCCTGCCACCCAAAATGAAGGACAAAGCTGGCGAAATATCCGGCACCAACAGCGAGTCCACCGCCGCACAAATGCGTATCAGCATCGTACTTAACATTTGCCTGCTGATTGCATTGTTTTGGAAGTATTAATCACGCTCATACTTAATCGCGCTTGTGATTGCATTAGTCAAAACAGACCCACGGTTAGTGTGCCATTGATTGGATTCAAAGTTTCTTTTTTTACAAACACAAAGTCGATGTAATTCGCCGAGCATTTTAGTTACCGCTAGATAATGTTTTTTTGGAGCTTATTTATTATATATATTTTTTTTTGTAACACAATCGTATCTATGTTCAATTGTTCATGTTTGCTGTAAGATTTTTTTACACGATGCATTTGTACATATGTAATTGTTATTTAGGCAGATCTTTTAAAAAACGTTTCTGTTAACGACACTGAAATTGAATAAATACATTTTACTGGAAATGTTTTGCAAGAGCTCATCGTCCTCCCGCCACGCAATGGAACGAATCCTTGAGCGACGTTTCGGTGAGGTTCAGTCTAATTATTGAATTAAATCATCACCTTGAACACGCTCGACGTGTTATCGCTCTTTAATACAATTGATTCCTACGCGTGCTAAATTAAGCATGGCTGAAATAAAGAACTAACTTTGCACAATCATAATTTACATAGTTTTTTTGTTTTGTTTTAAATCACATTGTTTAGCAAACACCAGCCAAGTATTGTGATTGTTTGTCCTCCAGCGGTCTTCACATTAAATTTTATTTAGAGTACTTACTAATACAACATTTCTCATCTGTTCATTATAGTTTATCATTATTGTATATATTCATCATCCAAAAGACGATTAATTTATCATCAATTGCAATAATTTACATCCAAGTGTTTGCTAGCGAGCCGCGCAAACTTCCTCGTCACGATTAATAGTCACGTGATCCAAAAAATGGCATTCTTTTTTTCATTGGCTAATTCCACCCCGCAACGCCTGCGTTTTTGCGCTAGTGTAGCTGGTAGAGCTCTTAATCTAAGTAACTTGTAATCGATATCTGAGACGATATCGACGAAACTGCAAGATTCAATCTAACACAGAGCATTTTGTGTTTCTCTTTGTTTTATATCATTTAGTGGGCGGTTGCTAGCGCGCAACGAATTAACTAAAATGCACCGCCGGTGATTCCATTTCACTTTTTGCACGTTTGCAGCCAAAGCCAAAGAGCGCAGAAACAAACATACTTTCTCGAAGAAAAGAAAAACAAATCAAATAAGGCGCAGCGCCTAGTGTCATCAAACGTCCGTATATTGCACGATTCGTAATTGCAAAAGCTTTATTTCCCATTCGCATTCGTAAATAACGCCGCCATTTTTGGGTAACACAATAAGCGCAAAAAAATGCAACAGACATGCATTCAAAAATTAAAATTATCAAAACTAAATTAGAAATTACCGCACAAAAAAGGAAGCGCAGCCAAAAAAATAACTGACAACTAAGTGAAAATATTCGTCGTAGTAATAAAACAATCTTAAGCATTTTCTCTCGTTTAAAGACACGTTCCACATGTCTCACTAACGTACATGCGCAGTATCTTCGCAATTTTTTGAAAGGATCAAATAAAACCAGCGACCCTTTCGCCAAATGCGAACCACAGCCTGCAATTGCGCTGTGCCAGCGTGCGTAAAACTATAGAAAATCATCCCAAAAACAAACTAAACAATGCGCGACTCGGCTGGCACAACCTTTGCATACACTGTCCCCTCCTCGGGTCGCTTCACAATTACGAATGTACATACAAAACCGTCCAAAATAACGCATCTCACCTGCATACATATTATTAATTTCGACACCGCGGATGATGGGCAACAATAATTAAAACAACACCACCCATCGCCACGCGACGAACGTCCTCTCCCTACACACTGCATTCCACCATCGCACGCCCCCGTCCGCAAAAAAAAAATCCTCCCCCCATAAAATTATTCAACTACATAACAAATAATCCAATAATGATCAATAAATAACAATCAAAGTAATTTATCTGTGCCTCTACATGGATGGTGAACGCGCGCGCGCTTGCGAACATAAATAAATAAATAATCGAAAAACGTTTAGAAAAACATTAAACTCTTTCGTTTCGTGTTTTTTTTTGTTATCGCGGGCGTGTTGCTTGCGAGCAAACGCTCGCAGCTTTTTCGAAGTATATGTTTCGCTTGAAATTGGTCATTGCGTAAACAGATAAGATTTTTGCGTCGAATTCCGTTCATTACTGTTGCTGACATTCTGCGTACCTCCTGTTCGTGTGTACCTTGCTTTGATGTTGTTTGTATGTGAATTATGGTGTGCTTGGTTGGGGTGTTGTGTTTATTTTGTATTTGTGTCCACTCTTCGTCAATTCGTGTGTACCAGCAGCGGCGTAAAGCAGCGCACATTTTTTTAGCCATCCGATTCTCGTGAGGAAAGAAGCGACGCGGGTGGTCTATTCATTGTCGTAGGGCGACTGATCGGGGCGTGCCCGTTTCATCTCCGGCTCCAGGCTGCTATCGGGCGCCTCGACGATGTTCGTCGGACTATCGGCCGGACTCTCGACAACTTCCTCTAGATGTCTTTTCATTTCTCCCGAACTAAAAATTAACCACATTAATACTCCATACGTAATTAACTTCTTATATAATATCTACAACATAATTACATAATCCTAAGACATAAACTTATTAAAAACTTATTTTTAAACTGATTCTGACAAAGTATAACTATAACAACATGCATTATAATAATTAAAATTTTATGATTGAAAAGAAGTTTACTGATATTTCATGCATTAACTTTTCTCTTTAAATTTACGTAATTTGCCATGCATTAAATAATTGTTGTCATTAATGTATATTACATTCACTAATTCTTTTATAAATATAAACCGTCTTAGCTTATGCTCTTTATGTTTTAGGTTATAGTATTAAACTTATAGGTTATGTTGTAGGTTAAGTGATGTTCATACTTATAAGGTGTATAACTCGAAGTTTGAACAATAACAGGCTGGGGCGAAAATGTTGCAGCTGGTGACATCGATCGTTCCTCAATATAATTCCCGGCAGGGTAAATACTAATTTTCTCTAAAACATTTCAATATGATAACGTGGAAACTTTGCAGGATGGTGTGTGGATACCTTCACGGTATTCCTGCCCGTTTGAAGACTGCATCTGCGAGCTGCCCTGCGGCTGCGCCAGCTGGACGTGGTGCTCGGGCAGCTCGCCGCCGCGCTGCGACATCAACAGCCGCGACTTGGTCGCGCCGACCAGCGCCGTCATCTGCTGGTGGCCGATGACGCCGCCGCCGCCGCCGTAGGTCGTCGTGCCCGGACTACCCGGCGCCGACTGGCTCACCTCAATCATGTGTTCGGGCGTCGGCGACCCTTCGCGCGACAACCCCTCGGGCGTCATCAGGCCGGACATGTTCACGTGGCTGGGCGACGCCGGCGCGCTCCTGAAACGATACGAAGCGATTTTGGTGAGATTGATGCCCACGTGGTACTTAAAATAGATTAGGAAACCCATTTTTTGGGGCGAGTGGGCAAAAATTGAGCGAGATTTGCCCCGGGCGCAAACCGACAGCAGTGGAATGCTGGCAGGTAATGTGTCAACGCGCATAAGTTGACACATATGTCAGATTATGTTGACGTTCAAACCGGGGGGGCCCTACCTGGAGCTGAGGCCAAAGGGCGCACGGAAGCAGGGTACGCCGCGCTGCCGCCGCCGTCTAAATGCTTGTTCGATGAGCTTCGTCTCCGATTGCGGGTCTATCCGCCAAAAACTGCCTTTGCCTGGCTCTTCCTGACTTCGAGGTACCTGCAGATAGACTTTGTTTAGTAATTGATTTGCTTCCGGAGCTGGTGCGGCCGGGAGTGGTCTTCAGGTATACCTTTATGAAGTATCGGTTGAGGCTGAGGTTGTGTCGAATGGAGTTCTGCCATCCCTTGTCGGCGGTGCGATAGTAGGGGTAGTGTTTCGTGATGTAACTGTAAATGCCCGAGAGGGTAAGTTGCTTATCCGGCGCGCTGGCGATGGCCTGCACGATCAACTGCGCGTACGAGTACGGCGGTTTGGCGTCGTCTTTGCTCACACTGCTGCCGCTCCCACCGCCGTAGCTATCTTTATGAGGCAGCTGTAAATATTGCATCACATCAGAACAATCACACACCTAAACGGGAACATATGTTTGAAGGTATACCCCTTCATACACAAAAGGGGCACTCCACTAAAAAGGAAACTTACGGAATTGCCATTGGGGGTCGGCTGCCGGTAGTCGGGACTGTGGTTGATCGACGAGTGGTGCACATCTTCCGGGTGTACCACCTGCGCAGCGTAGTGCGCCACCAGATTCAGATCAGCCGAGATATTCCTACGACCATGGCCACCTGAATAACAAACACACCAGTGAATTTAGACATTTAAACTGAAGGTGTTCCTCTATATAAGAAGATGAACTGAAGGTGTTGCCCTAAAGAAGAAGATAAACAGAAGGTACTCCTTTGGATAAGAAGATGAACTGAATGAATTGCTCTAGTCGTGAAGTTAAACTGAAGGTATTCCTCTAGAGAGGAAGGTAAACTAAAGGTATTCTTCTAGATATGAAGATAAAATCAAGGTATTGCTCTAGCCAGAAAGATAAACTGAAGGTACTCCTCTGGATAAGAAGAAACACTGAATGTATTGCTTTAGTCAGGAAGATAAACAAAAGGGATTCCTCTAGACAGGAAGATAAACTGAAGGTATTCTAGGTAAGAAGATGAACAGAAGGTATTGCTCTAGTCGGGAAGATCAACTGCAGGTACTCCTCTAGATAAGAAAAATCGAATGTATTGCTCTAGTCAGGAAGATAAACTGAAGGCATTCTTTTAAATAAGATGAACTAAAGGTATTACTCTTGTCAGAATAATGAATGAAAAAGGAAGATAAACTGAAAGTACTCCGCAAAATAAAAAATTAAATTGCTCTAGTCAGGAAAATAAACTGAACAAATTCCTCTAGACATGCAGATAAACTGAAGGTATTTCACTAGTTAAGAACATAAACTGAAGGTACCTCTAGGACTAGCTGGACAACTATTCGCCGCGCTGATTGTGCCTGTCGGCGACGGGAACGGACTGCTGTAGGTGTCGTTATCGGCGGGTATGTTAATCCTCAGCGGCGGCAGCGGGTACCCGCCGCCACCGCCACCACCACCGCCTCCTCCTCCTCCGCCCGAACGGTCCCTCATGCGGATCGGCGACACATCGCGCAGCTTCGGAGGCGGCTCACTCGATTCATCCACCAGCGAACTGAACTGCAGTCGGATATTTGTGCTTGGAAACCTGAATGTGCACCTGCAACAAAACAAACCTTAGTAATATGTATAATTGATGGCATGTCTCAGAAAGTTATGGAATATGAACACAGAGTTCTCAAACTAAAATACGTTTATAGCACAATTTTACTTTGTGCGAGCCTATATGATTAAAACTCGGTAATATTTCATCATTTTGTGAACTTGTTTGGCAAATTCCACTAGTAAACGATTGTTGCCAAATCATTGCGCCGCATTATTTACAAATTGTATCACAACATGTTGTTGTAGATAACCGGCATTTAATTGAATGTCGCGAATATTCTAATCTGTAAAGAATGCTAGTATTTGACGCATGTTTTTTTTGCATTTACAACATTGTACAGCGTTTTCTTGTCGATGGTGTGCCCCGGTTCATTACTCATTTGATATGCACCACCCAAATAACAAACAATACAAACACGGCATCGCGCGATTAGAATGCCCCATTGAATGTAGCCATGTAGCAATAATTAACGCCATGCTGGAGGCTTTTGTGAACATGTAGAACACGCCGATGGAATTATCTCCCGCCATCGTCGAAAAGGGGCACAAACACGCGTTTATTAAATCGATTGCAAACGGTGCAAACGAGCACCGACGTATCTGAATGTGGAACCCATGAAGAAATCGCAATTCAATAAAAATTCCCATGACGCATACGTGCTTATAATTCCTGATAAGTTTTGCTAAATTATTGGCTATATTTATGTTAAATTAGGTTATGTTTATGACGTCAGGTGGTCCTTATGAAAATTGTCATATCGCCACTCAAATGAAGTTTTAATCGATACATATATATTATATATAATTTCTTCCTAAACAAAAACTAAATGAAACTTATTAAAAATTAGTTTAAAATTGAGTTCATTTTTGGTTAGGTTTGTGACATCAGATGGTCCTAGCTGAAGTAGTTAGGAAGTTCCCATACTTGGGAAATTTCATTGATTTTAGAGAAAACTGCTAGAAACGCCCAAAACAACAGAAAAACAAACATTTCTGCTCGTGACAAGTTCAGCTGTAACAGCAAGCACGTGCGACACGAATGCAATCAACGCCCAGCAAATTCCTCTCAAACGTTGTCAAGATCAAATACTCGAGTCAGTACAATTTAGTTTCAGGTGAAACGTTGTTTACGGTTTCAATCACCTCTCCGGCAAATTCAGCTATAAATAATCGGATATCAATTGCGCGCTATCCTTTACTATCAGCTGCAGTTGCAGTGCGATTAGACGAAATTAGCGCAAATTTTCGGGTTTGTTTTCGTGCGCCGCAATATTTACACGAAATTATTGATTGCGCTCCGCCTGCGACAACTCGCACTCGACGTAATCGCACACTTGTACTTTACGCGCCAGCCGCAGCCGTAATTCAAGAAAATCGAACGTGTCTCATGACCATGTGCGACAATACATGTGCATATGTGTGTTCCTACAGGCGAGCTTTTTTATTTATCATTTTATTAGCGCAACGCCGCGCGCTTGTTTGCATACAGAGAGCTGCGTGCGGTTGCGAAGTGGTGATACGATGACGCTAGATGAAGGTCGCCGTGCAATGCGCTTTTTTTTCTCACTCCGCGAGCGTTCTACGGTTTGTTATTAATATTGATGTAAACACGCAGGGAGTAAACGCATTCGTCTACGCGCGACGCGAAAACGCGCGCGTTGCCGCCGCATGGATTAAGCTGTGATAAAACGTCGACGACGGCGATGATGATAAAGCCACCAAGATCTCCTTTATTTTTAGGTATTACCGCTTTCAAACGCTGCGTGGAAGAGCAAAGAGCACAAGCTATGGAGTGATCTGTTATGATTCATACGCTGGCCGCGCTAATCCGGCTGTAGTTCATTATATTTGCGAAATGTGGCGGCTTTAGTGCGTTTGAATAATGCGTAAACAACTGGATTTGACTTCCTATACTGTTTACATGCTACATGTTAATTAAGTTTAATTAATGGCTAATACCAGCCAATCTACTAAGTGCGGGAACCGTTAACGTTATGTTTGTAACGTGCGTTTGTAGTATTTTGATAAGCCGAGTTTCAGTTTGTTATTTTTTTTAGGTTTTATCTTATTTGACCGATAATTTTTATTTCTGGCGGATAAAAACATATTTCAACGATATTAATTCATCAGAAACACAACAAAATAAACGTTATCATCATTCAAATTCTATTTATGGCCTTTCATTTTGACACTTGATTTTTGGTTATGTGTATGACGTCATATGGTTCTAGTAGATATCAGAAACTCTATTGCTATCGGCAGACATTTAAAATTTCATCTATTATTAAAGTCTATAAATTAACTTATATTCCAATTCAATATGGAGATAAATTTAGAACTTAATTGATAGTTGGTTAAATTGTCACTTGGTTCCAGATAAAGTTTTCAGAAAGTTTGACAATGAAATTTCATTGATTTTACGCCGAGTTCATCAGAAAAATAACCAAATAAAGTTCTACTTAATGGAAGTTTCTATTTTTGTCC
>JAODGA020059052.1:0-21211 GCA_027574885.2 Drusilla canaliculata
AACCGTTTGGGCCCTGTTCCACCGCGGGTGGACGGGGAACCGGGGAAGGCAAGAGGGGATCAATGCGGGGCCCGAAAAATGAGCGCTCGCGCTCAATAGCCTGAAAACGTTGTTTTCGTCTTCGTTTTTTTTTTCTGCCATACCGCGAGACCGTAGAGGGGGGCCTAAGCCCTTGCATAGTTGGTCCCCCCTAAACTACGAAACTTTACTCGCCACATCAGCGCACTCTGCGTGCAAAAAAATGCCACTGAGAGAACACCAACAAAGACATGGCCGATGCCGAGATGGATGTCCGATCATGTAAGATTTGCGATGGTACCGACTAACAACCATTTGAAAGGTTTCCCACCTCCGTTAGTAGGGCTTTAGCTGCCTGCTTCGATATTTAGTTTGGACTAGACTACAACTATGTACTACCAGGAACATTCCCAAAATAGATGGGGCCTTATAAGGGAGAAATCATAAGACCTGAAATCAACAGACGCAAGCCTTAAGAAGTAAAACATTGCAATCGTCAGTTGTTTTAATTGCAAGAGTAATGATAATGAGTCTAAGATTTCTCTCCACTCCAGGATGTGAACGGTCGGTCGACCGTCCGACCGACACCAGCGCCCGCTTTGCCTCCCGGTCCCCCCCGTACGCCGATGCTGGTCTGTGCGCTTGCAGTAATTTTATTTTTTCGCCGCAGCCAGAAAACAAGGTCAATGCACGCCGAAATTTTTCGCATGTGTGTGCAACATTCGCTGCGGAGCAAACTCGCCGGGGTCTCTCTGCGAGCACGGAGCAAATGCACATACTGGTGTACCTCGTCCTGCCCCCCTGTGTGCCCCCCTGCCACTTTGAACAGTCGCGCACTGCCGAAACTTATTTGCTTATACAACATTAACACTCGCGACTCTCTCTTTTTTTCCGTGCACATTGGTCGCCATCAGCGTTTAGAGGTCCTTAGTAAATCTTCCAGCCACAATTGCTAGTTAAAATTGATCATAACGTATCATGGTGCATAAGATCATGCAGATGGTGAGGGTCTACTCGCGTAACTTTTGCGGCCGGCTCTAACGAAAAAAATTGGCATGCAGCTCTGCTGGGTAAACCTACGTGATTTTTTATATTTAGCAAAGCGTTCAACGCCTTCGAAGAGATCTGCAAATACTCGACCGGGTGCTTGAGACCTATTAACTGCGCTGCGAATCGCCCGTCAAAAAAGAGTAAAATTGGCACATGGAGAAAAAAGCGCTCGGGGACCGAAATACTTGCGAAGATTTTGCAATGCGGGGACGTGTACGCCGTGCATGCGGTTCGTTAGAGTCGCTCGCAAATGTAATTCAACGCAATGTGCGCAGTCCGCTTATCAAACGACCTCATTCGCATTTCGTCCACTTTGGGTCTCGCTAACGAAGCGGCCGCGGACGGGAAAAGCGCATGGTGCATAGCAAAGTTGCGCGTCTTATCAGCGCGATACTATTGCGCTGGTGTGCGTGCGTGTGCATTATGCGCCCGTGTGGGCCGCCTGACAGGTTGCACTTTTGCCTATTATTCGCCCACGGCAACGACGCGATCGAACGGCCTTCCCTCTTCCATCTTTTCGCTTCATTTCCGCGCGCAATTCGCAATTGTGAAACAATCGATTGTATGACTCAGGACTAGTTAAATCAAATTTCAGCCCGGATGATATCAGTAAAATGGCGCAGCGCATGATTTTCTTCTATGGCATATATATGCATATAGCGATGACTACCACCGCCACCTTGATGACCAGGCCCCGTCCGATCTAGCGACAACGCCGTTGTTTGACTTGCGCAGTATCGAATTCTTGGTAATCTCCCGTTTGGCAAACAATAGGATGTTATGACTCAGGGACGCCTAGCAAAAGCAGAATTTACTCATGTCAGCGGAATAAAAATTTGATGCACCGCTGCATTCATCAAGGTTGTATTTTTCGTTGGTGGCCAGGGAATTGACGAGGAATAGACGAACAACAACATTGAACAAAATGACTCGGCTGTTTGGGAGTTATTTGCGTCGCGTGCGTGCTTGCGCGAAACTATGCGCGTTTGGAAGTGCTATGTGTGTGTGTGTGTGTTGTGTAGCGGTAGCGAGAACGACCTAGACCCAGACCCTGGACGCCTGCCTATTAGACTAGACACCGCTGCTAGACGAGCGCACACATCGACATCGTCTGTTTCTGTGTGTGTGCGTGCGTGTGTGTGTCTGAATGTGTATGAGAGGAAGGCGTGGAGCACATGCCCGGTGTCGGTGTCGAGGCGCGAGCGTCAACGACCAACAAAACGCTGCTGGCGCGTCCTTGGCGGAGCTTTCCGCGAGCGTACACACGGCACGCGAATCCTTCCTTGTCTATTTTATGAGCGTTAGGAATTACTACGAACTACTATCCGTGACTGCCGCAACCGACTACTACCAATACCTCCGCCTTTCCAGTCCGTGTATTCAAATGGCGCGCTCGCACACACACGCGGCCCATTCAAAAGCGCACGCCAACGACGCGCAACTTGCGGGGCATCGTAACGCGGGCCAGTCATAACATGCACGTAAACATGCAACTCGACTAGCGCCGCTCCCGGAGCGACCACACATACAAACTAGTTGTAGTTGGCGCATTTGAGCGCATTTAGCGTCGACACCTGCCACTCCACCACTCGGGCGCACTTTTAACGACTCCATAACCGCCGGTTTTCCCAATCTGTGCGGTTCCAGTGTTTTGACTATGCTACCAGGACCCCCGGGGGACCACCCACTTGCCGAAATCATCCTCAAAACCAGTCCACTCAAACGCACATGTTGATTCCTAGCGTTTGGCGTTACAGTAAACCGCACTATACCGCGATGTTTACACATGCCCGGCGCGCGCAAAAAAAACACACACACACACAACGAATAGGTCATAGACACCGTGCAATGCCAGACCGTCGGCGTCATTCGCGGAGTTCATGGTTTCCTTGAACGTTAGATGTGACACATCCTTGTAATTATACAGTCGGTCCCCATTCAGACTGCTGCCGGTGGTTCTATGGCAAGGTTGTAAAAACCTGACCTAGCCTACTAGTTCACTAGTGTTGTCCTATAGCGTCTTCTTGTAGAGCTTAGAACCTTCCCAAAAACAGATAGAAGGCCTTCAAATGGCATTTAGAGTGTCCAGAGGACAACTAACTGTATATTGCTCGTTCGGAATCGAGGAAACCCCCGAGGTTTTCGATAACATTGTTCCAACCGCAAATCATTTCTAGCACTGCGAATTTGAACTGCAAACATTGCATTTTGTATGTGTGTGTGTGTGTGTGTGTGTGCTTGCAAGTGTGGGCTTCTAACCATGGCCCAAGTTCGCAGTGTGAAAAAACTCGCTCAAGGTTGGCGGCGCGCCGCAGTGTGCATAGATTAATATATACCGCGTCTATTTTTACACTCGTGATGGCGCGGCGTTATTTTTTTGCGCAGGCCGTGAACAAATGCATCATCTATTGGCGAGGTCTCGATTGCTCGGCTAGTTCGCATTGGCGTAGGTTAGTGCGCATACAAATGTGTACACATGACTAATACTTTTGCTTTCGTCCAATTTACACCGGTATGCGTAGAAACTACAAAAACGCTAACAAATGTCGTTGGAATACCAATCAGAGTATGTGTTTCCCATCGGTGCTTTATTTGTGTGCCCTTGTGAGTAGACGGTTGCTGTTGAACAATTGCAGCGCTTGTGCAAAATTTATTTATTCACCATGAAACTGTTAGCGTTGGTCTTGTATATATGATGGGCACATATAAAAGATATTTTGCTTAATCGCAATAATTCAAATGTAAATTACAATGTGCACATTTCTCGCACATTGAATGCGGTGACTTGAATACGGCGAATTTTGATCCTCGCAAATTCGCAAATTGTTCGATCTTCGCGAATTCACGTATTATTATATTCACCATACTCGCGATTCTAGTTGTACTAGTTTCGTCTGGCATGTGAAAGTGGCTGAATGCGCAAGAGAGGTGTACACGTAGACATATAGGGCATATATTACAAAAGAGGCGAAAAAAAAAATCGCACACAACCCCTTTTTACGCGCGCAAATTGTCCCTGTAGAGCACCTATGGCATTAATAAACCACTCTCCATTCTCTTCGGTTTGCGATTTTTCTATTCATTGCGATTTTTTTTTTCTTTCGCAGCCGTGGTTTAGTTTTGCGCGGCGAACGCACACTATCCGCGCCGCGTACGCAACTATTAAGTGCTTGCAAAGTTCAAGTTCAATTTGCTGAATGACCGGACGGCGCGCAATCCGCAATGAATGCGATATGTACGTAGCAGAAACGATGCAGAAGGAAGAAAAAAAGATTCACATGATTCATGCCTCGCGATCCGCCAATTCAGACGCTCGCATCTTCTATTTATGTACCCTCTCTCTGCGAAAAACTACCGCACGTAAATAGAAAACCTGTATTTGCAAGTCTGCACAAACACACACAAACGCACACATGTGCCGAATGGACAGAGTGCGCGGTGGCTATTTTCGACAGGGCAGCGCGGACATTTAATAGTGCACACAATGGGCAGCACAATCAAACGCAACACTATTGGGGTGGTTTTTCGACGTGTGCATACACGCATGCAGAGTGCGAAATGCAACAGTGCACGGCTTTGTGCGAGCGCCCGAATGCAGGCGATTTTGTGGAAAACTAATCGCGAGTAGACAAGGCGACCCTTTCTTCGGCTGCGCGCGGATGCGATTTTGCGCAAAACCGAACCGGTTTCCATTATTTATTCGCACAATTCGTCGCGAATAGGTTAGGTTAAGGTCCTACGTGTGCTGCTTGTCGCTTTTTTTCCCAACGTCGTGTATGGATTTTTTTAGTTTATTCGCACGCATTCGCATTTGCGGGATCTATTCATACACGCGGACAAAGCATCGTCTAAAAATGCATTCGCATTACATGTTAGTCAAAGCACTGCATAGGCAGGCAGGCACTCATTATGTGCTCGCAATTGCGTCCTGCATCGATTGTTTCGTGCAATTAAAGCAGGAATTGAAATTGGCATAAGAGGTGCTCGTAGTTTTCGTTTTTATTGCCAACCCCATGGTAACCGGGTTGCTTTATGTCGGATTTAGTTTTGTGTTATTTTCCGGTCGACAAAAACATCCTGTTAGCTATACTGAGCAATATAAGGGTACTTTTAAATAAATAAATTTTACATTAATCACACTTGCTTTTTCTCTCTTTTGCTTGTTTTAGGTCTTACAGACACGATTTTCTGTAGTTGCCAGTTATCAATGAATAATTCTCTTCACTACCATCTACTGAAATAAAATTAGATTTATAGGTTTTTAAATTGGAGCAACCGTTCTCAAGTGATGCTCTTATAAACGGTGATTTATGTTTAGGTATATTGAAATATTTTTTTGCATATCTCGGCCGAAAGTGAAGTATAACTCATCAATAAACAATGTTATAAAGCCTAATGACGTTAACAAGTGACGATAAACGTCCAACACAAAACAGAATAAACGTTTTTTTTACACAAGTGAAAATAAGAATTTCAGTGTTATGGTTGGTTGAAATCTCCACGTTTCTCGACGATTCTCCATGAATTGATTTTGATTTTATTCCGAATGTAATGCGTGCGTTCACACTAAATTTTCGTTGCGAACGTAGGTCGATAGTAGGCGCCTTGACGCTCTTATTCAAATACAAACAAAGAACACGCTACACCCAACGCAAGTTCGGTTTGAACGCTGCCTTATAGAAAAAAGGACCAATAGGCGGACATGCAACTATAACCTTAAAACATCAAAATACGGCTAACAGCCTCTAAAATTGTAAGTTTTTGTTCAAATTATGTGCGCCGTTTGTACTTTGTATAAATATACTCTAGCTTGTGTCAATTAATTTTTCGAACGAGTTAAGCGAAAAGAACATTGTACACAACTCTGCTAGTAAACATTTGGAGTTCGCTCAGTGATTTATAGTACTCGCTTTGCTTGTACTCCAAATACACGTCGCTAGTGCAAATCTTTTCCTGACACGTTGCGTAAAATACTATTTCTTTTACTTTATGGATGTATCACTAAGCAATATGAGGCTACTTTTTAAATAATTTTAAATAATGTTATATTAATCACACTTGCTTTTTCTCTCGTTTCCACTTTCTCTGCTTTTTCGCTCTTTTCCTCGTTTCAGGTCTTACAGACACGACTATCTTCTATAGTTGCCAGCTACATATGAATATAATTCTCTTCACTACCATGTACAGACATAAAACTACAATTATAGTGTCTTGAACGTTTCCTTACAGCTTTTCAATCATTTTACTACTCAAGTGATGGCTTTACATAAATTTTTGGCGATTTATTTTCAGATATATTAAAATATATTATTGTCCATTGTATATTTAAATAAATATAAATTCAGTTTAATTTTTCATAACTTTTGCTTTTTTTAACTTTGTAAGGAAACAGATATTAGATGTTTGTATTTTTTCATCCCCTCAGTGTTCAATTCATTCGTTGTTCGCTCGTGGATGTTACGAATGCGTCGCGAATGCCCCGACGTAATCTGCATTCACTCGGAATTTGAATTCGCCACTTGCGCGCCGAGTGCACCACCACCACCATCACGACGACCACTACAAGTTGCACGCGGTCCGCCCGCCACCCCGCCGTCGACAAGCAGCCACCCAGCCGGCGAGCGGAGAAAAAAATCACACAAACGCGCGCACAACCCTTTCCGCGCGCGCCGGCCTATTCAAATCAGCGCTCGCGCGCGCAAGGGGTGAGTTTAGTTTTTCGCCGGTGGTGCGCGCCCAGCTAACTACATTCCTCTCTATCTCGATCGCGACGCTTCTTTATTGCGCCTCGCACAGCACACCACTTGTACCAGATTCGTGCTGTTTTTTTATGTTGCCTCTCCGCGAACGAATACACAACCACCCCGCCGCACTGCTGTTTAACTCCATCGTTTCGTCATTTTTCTCCCTCTAATAGTCAATAATCTCGAGCGAATGATCTGCATACGCATGCTGCGGAAATGTAACACTCACTCTATCGGCTCAAAATTGCGCTGCTAATTGCGGAAATTTTTAAAATGCGCGATTTTAAATTTCGCAAATATTATGTGCCAATGCAGCCATGGATGACGCAAGGCTGTGTACGAAATACCTTGTAACACACTGGGATGATTGCAAAAATGACTGAGTAATGAATATGTTATTTTTTTACCATTCTGGCGTGTTTGTTATTTTGAGATGTCCTACAGAACAAATACCATAAACTGGCATGTAGTAAATTAATTTTTTCCTTGTCAAATGTGGATTAAACGAATTTAATTAATAATGTATGCCTTTTTTTTGTTGGGTAGTCGATACTCGGAGAGATATTTCTTTGTCTGCGCAGAGTTAACAAGAGTACTTTGCGGGGTATGGATCGAGTTTTGCAAAATATAGTTCATCGCGGGAGGCGGCGCGGCAGCGGCAGTAAGCTGGCGCTAGCTGAATCCCAACACGCGATGTTGATGTAGATGTAAAAGTAAAGTAGAAGTAGAAAGTAGAAGAAGAGCATAAAGCGGCCCACCGCCGCCGCACCGCCTCACCCGCCGCCACGGCCGCCTCTGCCGCGCGCGGTGTAGCGACTAGCTTTATTGATTTTATGTAACTAAGACATTTTCTTCTTCCCTTACAAATATAAGTTTTAAAACTAAGCACGGCGCGACCCCCGCCGCCTTTCGCCGCCCCCCGCGCGCCCGCAGCATCCGCAGCGCCGCGGCGACCTCGCGACTCGCTCGCGGAAGGTCGGCGGGGGGAGGTCGGCGGTGGCGGCGGCGCTAGTGCGCGCACAGCGACGAAAATGAGGAACTGCCTAGCGCGCGCGTTTGCCGCCCCCCCGCCCCCGTCGCTCCCGCGTCGAGCGGCAACTGTGTGGATGTGCTCCATAGTTGCGCGACTTTGGGGTTTTGCGCGGTGGTACGGGGAGGCGGCAGCGGAGGCGGCGGGTGACGAGCCAATGTTGCGCGGGGGGTGGTGGGCGGCAGCTCGCTAAGTTGCCGCCGGAGAGATCCAGAAAGATCGCGGAGAAAACTACGAAACTACAGCGGCAGGTCGCAAACGAGGAAAGAAGATGAAGGGAAATGAGCGCGGCAGGCATAAAAGACGCCGCGGATGCTAAGGGGTTGAAAGGATTTGCGAGGCAGTTGGCGCAAGGGGGTGGCGAAACTTGTATCTAGGCGGCATCTTCTTCTGTTGCTACCGCTTCTCGGCACCTAGTGTAGTTCCGGCGCGCTGTAAAGATCCATTCTTTACTTATAACTTTCGACCTACGCCGGCAAAGGCGGCGGCAGTGGTGGCGGCGGCGGCGGTGAAACAGTTATGCGAGGAACTAACTAACCGTGCCAACCCCTCCACGCGCCGGCAAATCCCCAATAGATATTGAAGTTTTCTGCGCTGTTTTAATACCGCCTTATTTATCAACTTCTAGAACGGCGCTAGAAAGGACGGGGGATTTTTGTTGCGAATTTGCAGCGCTGGCAGAAGTAATTGGGAAATTTTGAGAGGGGTGGCGGGTGGGCCCAAACTTTGCATACATCGCCGAAATACATCCCCGAGGGAATCATCTTTTTCGCGGCCGGTATAAGCATTTTAAATCATGGCCCCGTTCTCGGGACGGATGTAATTTTGACTTTAATTCGGAGATTAGATGACAGCAGAATGTACGAATTGTGCGCGCGGCGACTTTGAGGGCAATTTTTTCTGGCATTCGGTGGCGCGCCACAATTGTGCCAGGTGACGTGTGCTGTGGCCCGGGTGTGTGCGTGTGTATGGTTGCGACCTCACGATTGTTGAAACGGCGCATAAAGCTCGGTAAGCGGTAACGAATTCAACAAGATGGTAACGAATCGTCGGCGTCCGCTTTGTACGCACGAGGTGACGAGATTTATTGCGGTTTCCGTGGCACGCCGCCGCCGCCGACGGGGCACACGCGTTAGAGTCCCGCCGCCGCCAACCCTTATACATACACTCACGCACACATACACACACATACACGCATCCGCTCACATTCCGAAGACCCTAACCACCGTCAACTCAAACGGCCTATGCTTGGCTGCACAAGAGTAATACTAAAAGGTACCAATCAATATGACACCAATCAAAATGGTACCTAAAATGGTATCAATGAAATTACGTCAATTTGTGTAATTAGACATCACAAAACTATCAAGTCCCATTTGGTTCTCTATCAAACTCTTACTTGAAATGATTCCCTTTTCAATTTTAAATATAGTGGACTTTATGAAATACATAGTTTTTAAGCAAAAATTAGCTCTGATGACACCATTAAGGTGAGCTTAGCTTTTGAACATTAGCATGCCTATTGGCTGTAAAATGGTACCATTTTCTAAATTGGTATCAAGCGCGGCTCGTCCATGAGCGCTGCGACGCTGCAGCACCCTCAAAGGTAAGAACAGCAACGTGGCGGCAGAAGAACCAACTTGTAACTTTGTTTGAAACTTTCAGAATATGTTCTCAGATAGGTAACTCACATCTCCTAAAAAGGTGAGTTCTTAGATAGAAATAGTTTTCGAGATATTCACACTCAAATTTGACTAAAAAGCGTAACGTGTTTAGGTTAGGTTAGGTAAGAACAACAAAAGAACAATAAATTAACCTGGATCGTTTCCATATTTTTAATTCTCGACCCCGTTGATTACTAATTAGCAGACGTATTAGTGCGTCATTTACTTAAACATTTATTATTTAAAGTACGTTCGTTATTCAATTTATTTGGATAATGTGAACAACAATTTAAATTAGTTCACATTATCGAGCGAATGCTGCATATGAAAAAGCAGCGCGCCCAGAAAAAAGTATCCACGAGCCGCTAATAACTGGTACTTTTCAAAACGGTACCCGATAACTTGATTGACCATCAAGTCGGACATAGTTCCTTATCGAAAAACCTTTTACTTTAAGTGGTACCCTTTACCATTTTGAATATAGTATATTTAGCATTTTTGAATATAGTATGAATTGGTACCAATTAGGATAGCGTAGCTTTGGAGCATTCCAGTAAGTTTTGGTTGCAATTGGGGCCGCATTGGAATTAGCAAGAATGTACTTAATTTCGGGCATGCGAAAGCTTGGAGTTAATACGTTTTTGGTATGTTCTTGAAAAATGGTACTTTGTAAATGGTACAGTCCAAAATAGTAGTAGATAACCATTTAAGTAATTTTATAAAGTTATGAGTTACAGGTCTATAAGCTCTCTCCTTGACCATTAAGTTCCACTTGATTCCTCATCAAAATGTCCTTGTTTACTTTAAATAGTATCCATTCTAATTTTAAATATAGTGGAACTTATATAATATATAATTATTGTTTGTAAGCCAAGATTATGATTATTGGTAACAAATGGGGAAAGCGTAGGTTTGTCACATTAGCGTGACCCGCAAAAGATTACAGTTAGTACCTTCTTGGTACGTTCTTGCAAAATGGTACTTTGTAAATGGTACAGTCTAAATTAGTAGCAGATAACTATTGACGTAACTCTATGTAGTTATGAGATAGGGAACTGTTTGCTCTCTCCTTGATCATCAAGTTCCACTTGGTCCCTTATAAAAATGCCCTTGTATACTTTAAATGGTACCCATTCCAATTTTAAATATAGGGGAACTTATATAATATATAATTATTGTTTGTAAGCCAAGATTAAGATTACTAGTATCAAATGGGGAGAGCGTAGGTTCGTCACATTAGAGTGTCCTGCAAAAGATTAGTTAGTACCTTCTTGGTACGTTCTTGCAAAATAATACTTTGTAAATGGTACAGTCCAAAATAGTAGCAGATAACTATTGACGTAATTTTATGAAGTTATAAGTTGAAGAACTGTACGCTCTCTCCTTGACCATTAAGTTCGACTTGATTCCTCATCAAAATGTCCTTGTTTACTTTAAATGGTATCCATTCCAATTTTAAATATAGTGGAAATTATATAATATATAATTATTGTTTGTAAGCCAAGATTAGGATTATTGGTATCTAATGGGGAGAGCCGTAGCTTTGGCACATTAGCGTGACGGTTGGCTGTAATTTGGGTCGGATTCGTATTGGCAAGGATGCAGTTGGACGAGGGGCCTGCGAAAGGTTGCAGTTGCGCATCCGCTGCGGCGAAATTCGCGTGACGGGCGCGATTTTTCGGCGGACGGTGTGTGACGGCGGTGACCCCCCTCGACACCACATTCGGCGCGAGCGCGCGGCGGTTCATGGACCCCGATGGGGGCCTAGGCGCGGAGCGTCCGCGAACGCATGGATGCACTTGCGCGCGCCCACCCGCTCCCTCTCGCCCCGTCGCGCCCGCACTGCCGAAAAAGGCCTCCTCACACGCGCCATGACCAGAACCAGAGCCAAATGAACCAAAACAACATCCACCAGGCCCACGAACGCAACGCCACCGTATGGCCATAGTATCCCCCCGAACCTGCTCCAACGTGCACCAAGTTAGATCTATTTCAAGCTGGGACTTGGGACATGTCCACTCTGAAAACCGGATCGCCAAATGATATTTAGCTGTACGGGCGTATCGGCAATAGTTGAAGGACCATCTAGAAACGGCTACTTTGGAACCATTTCGGTTTTTCTCCAAATGTTTGCGGGGAACAAGCAGTATGTGCTTCTTTTTTTCAGTACAAGTTCGCGTATTTCTTTTACGCTTGCCGTCCTGCGAGCGCTGCTGCCTGCCGTGCCCGGCGTGCAATTGCATGCGTGGCTTCTTTGAAAAGCGCATTTTGCGGACGCTGCCGTTGTAAACATAGTTTAGGCGCGTCGCTGGTGCATGGCGCGGGCCGTGGCGACGCGATTTCGGCGGGGCCCCTCTCCGCGTGCGCTGAAATTCGCGCAACACCGGGCCTACGACTGCATGCATGCATGCATGGGCACACACATGCGGACGACCTTCGGCGCGTTTTAAAATCGCGAGCGCGTTCGTTGAACGAATCCGCCGAATTGACTAACCAAAGTGCATTAACTTTCGATGCGCGCGGCTCGCGCGCGCACACACAGCCCGAGTGGATTTTTAGTCTAAACACAACCGATACTTATTTACGTACATACGTACGATTTTTTCGCGTCTACGTCCACCGAGTGTATTCGAAAAACCCACGCAGCAGACGTTCACACTTTGAACATTTGAAATTTCGCATATACTATTTATAAGGAAAATTTAACATACCCAAGTTCACATTAATAGAACCCATTTTTTAAAAACTTTTTTATATGGTGTCTTCAGACAAACTTATTATTATAAAAACTGGTGTAGCCATTCTTGAGTTATAATAGGTCTAACAGACACGCCTTTCCTATATTGGTCCAATTGAATTTACAGTTTGGTAATTCTGTCCAATTAGGGGAGAGCGGGGATAAAAATTACCAGGGTATGTTGTTCCGATTGAAATATCTTCCTGGAACTTGAATCATTCTAGATAGAGTAAAAACTTATCAATATACTCAAAATGTGTATAAAGGTAAACTTTGTCCGAATTGTGATTTTGATTGAAGACTGGCAACTATCATAAAGAAAAGTTTCCATAAATGAGCCTAGTGTATTTTCTTAAATTATATGTTTACTGATCTTATAACAACTTGCCCTAAGACGGAGTATGTCGTTAATTTTTGGTTTCCTGTATTCTAATAGTGATTATAAAAAATGTTACAAAGAAACTACTCAAAACACTGTCATAATATCATAGTTACACTTATAGGTCAATTGTATTATTGCTGTACTAATGTTTTAACCAACTTTTACCGAAACTATTAGCTCCGCTTTCCTATATATTTGTCTTGCAAACTATTTTGATAAATCTAAATTTCTGTTTTATATAACATTTTATTTGATACAAAACTTCTATTCATAATTACAATCACATCAAAAAACGAACTATCCGAATTCATGCAACCGTTCACAAGATGTACTTGCATACATTTTCCTACAGCTTATTAAAGATCTCTTCCGAGGTTATGTACTAATTACAGTAATACTAATCGCTCAATATTGATTTACATCTCATCGCTGCTTATTATCCAAGTTTGATAGGCAGTAAATCATTACAAAGGCATTGAATCGCCACCAAATTGTTTGCTGTTGGTGCAGCAAATGTCCTTGCAGTTACAGAGCGGCCGGCTGCAAATAGTATGTAGTTACAATGTAAGTGCAGTTGTTTACCGCAGCGCATTATTAAACGTCGCCGGCAAACACTCGTAACGGACGCGTAATGACGAATAACAAGCGCGAAATAAAGCACAAAAGGCTGCGCCCGGGACAAAAAGTCGGCGAAGATAGAGGAATGTTTGTGCCGAGCGCGCGCGCGCGCGCGCAGCGCTAATAAATAATTTCAATGACTCCAAAACGCGCGCGGCGGCAGGCAGTCAAAACAATGTCGTAAACAATAGTAGATACGTTGAACTGTCTATAACTAAATGACTAAATAACACGCTAATAATAATTAAATTTGTTTTATTTGTGCCGTAAAGCAGCGGAGCAAACAGGGCAATTCTATGTGTGTTTTTCCTATTCGGGCTTTTTTTTAAATTTTGAAAATCGATAATTATCGAAAATATCGACACACGGGTGCGGTGGCATATCTATCGATGATCACAGATGCACTTGGCAACCTGCGTCCATTTCCTGGCATGTCGCAATGCGGCCCTGAGTGGCTCATAAAAATTAATCCTAAGCTCAGCTGATAACACTAGAAATTTGATAATTTTTTTTTGTTGTTGTCCCGTTGTGTTTTTCGGTATATGTTTTTTATAGTTCGTACAGTGTTGGTAGCTAAGACTGAGGTCATCTGCGAATTTAGAGAGTAGCCGAAAAGTCATCGTGTCGTAATGCATTTGCGATGTTGCGTTTGTGTGTGTGTGTGTTTGTGTCGTTTTTGTTGTTGTTGGAGAAGTGAAGCGTTGCGCTATTGGCGACCTGGGCATAACTGCGAGTTTCAATTTTCGGCTGGCGGCGGTTGGTCGCTGGCGACGTTGGCGCGAGCCGCATCGACGGTGTTTATTACTGCAGTTGTGTGGCCAACGCTCGGTTCACTGCACTCCTGCACTCAAAATTTCGGGGCCGTGGCGCGGACGCGTGCAAATGCGCGAATGTCTGCTAATGCAATGCGTCCGAGCAAACGAGCTAATGTCTTGCCAGTTTTACGGGATGTTTTATAAGTATCTACGTGTCTAGTGTATTCATGCTCGTATTACAATAATGGAATCAAGCATTCTCCATAACAATTAGACCAAACCACAAAATTCTCTATAATAATCACCCAGAAATATCTATATCGTGGAAGAGAGCTTTTCATTATGAGATCTTAAAGTATATCACTTTTTGTAATTAGGGGACATTGTTGTATTCTATTGTAATTAAGAACCTTTGAAATTGTATTACTATTTGATGGCGAATTGTGTCTTATCAATGAGTGTACTCTCTATATAATATCCAACAAAATATTCTGGTAACAATTTGAATGTTACAAAATTGTTTATAATCTGCAACAGAATAGGTCTCTACAACCAGAATTCTCTAAATTTTGGAAAAGGGTATTTTATTATACTGTAATTAAGGACTTTTCCAATTGTAAGACTATTTAATGGCAAATTTTTAAAAGTCCAAAACAAGTAATTTCCATATTACATAAACCTCAACTTAATCACAATAGCTTTATCAGACTGCATCTGTTTTTAATCGGTATCTTATTACATAACAATATTTACGGAACTTATGAACTTGAAAATGAATATTGAACAAACATATTGGAAGACTCCTTAATAATAGTTGAACTATGAATAAGAAAGCAGGTATTAGAATTTTCGACAAAGGAACAAAGTTTTGAAAAATCTATAAAATTTCCAAAAGATAAAATTATTTTACAACTATTAAATAGTGTTCAATAAAATCAAGTAAGCAAAGAAACAGTTATTTTTTGACAATATTTGAAATTTATCAAAAAAAATTTAATTGACAGAATTTTAATTTCGATATTTGGATGCTATAAATTTTTTGTATATTTCGAAGGACTTAAGCAATATGAGTACCAAAATAAAGAGTGTCGCAAATGCAAAGAAGAAGATGATATGGGAGAAGAAGGTAAGCGATTATTTATGGTGCGGCCATTAACTGATTGCACGTAATTGTAACCTATAGGCAAATCGACTGATACAGAGAGCATGGTACCGAGAGGAGAACCTAAGACTGTTTGAAACTATGTGCAATAGAAGGAATATGTATATGTTTGCGCCTTCCATTCCATTGTACACCCGACCAATGGAACAGTTCTCGTCCACGATGCTGCCTCCACAGCCGCCGCCACAAAGGCCACCGCCACAGGATGTGGAGTGGCAAAACACTGGGCGCGATGTGAGACGGTGTCAATCTCTTCACTCGATGGACACCTCCTCTGTAGTGACGTTCCATTTACGTCCGAGGAATCATTTTTAATTACTTGAGGGCTCCTTCAATAAAGTCTTATTCAAACCGTTCTGAGTAGTCTGCCAATACTTTAGTAGCAGTTCTCTGCATTGATTTTCAGATGCAATTCAGCAAATTTCATACGGATCAAATTAACCTAGGGGGTAGATAGATTGGATCTGGACTTAAATTGACTATAATTTATACGAAGTTAAGAAATTTTTAAATTCATTCTTAGTTACGAAGAAAATTGATTTTTAATATTCATATTTGTCCAATTAAGCAATTTTTTGTATAGAATAGTGTCAGTCATTAGTTGACATATTTCTGACATTTGACAAAATTTCGTCCGTATACCCTACGGGTACAACTAATGCCATTTAAGTGGTCCTGGCCAGGAAAATTCATGTATCTTTTCAATCGTTTTCAAAATGCCCAAAACAAAACCTAATCAGTCACCGCCAAGTATAGCACAAAGGAAGACGTGGGAGAAGAGGGTAGGTGAGCGTGTATACCGTAGACTGTAAACGTGAGGTGTAGATTATAAGAGGTCGAACTAGTGGAGCCATATCTATTCCGCAGGCACTAAGGGTGATAAAGCGCGCAATGTCCAGAGAGGAGAGCTTTCAAATGTCGAACAACACACAGCGATATGGATTTGCTCATCCACCATATGGACACCAGCAGAATATGGAAAATGTGATGTTTGCGAATTGCTGCTCCCAGCAATATATGGACACGCGCTTATTCGCAGGCATCGACAACTCGTACTACAGTGGCGTGCCTGTGGTCATTATGGATGTTGACCGAGCTCTTGAATCTAGTTAGAATGAGATGAAAATATTGAGGTTACAATTTGAATTGTCTGTTTGGTATTTCGTGGTTTAAGAATAAATTTATGTAGTGCTGGTAGATTCACATTTCGTACATGTCATTGCAGGGAGTACTAACACTTTGAAAGGTCTAGTTTTCCTATCTAGCCCAGAAATAAGAACTCTAGTTCTTAGTTTCGCGAGCGAATGGTACTTCATACCCCATAATAGATCCGGCGTTTGTCTTCCAATACTTCATAGAAATTGGAACCCAGATCTTGTGAATGGTAACCTTGTAAGCTAAGGGCTATATTTTTTAATTTTCTTTAAGTTAAAAAAGTTTGTTTTAAATTTTAATTTTAATCAAAACAAATTGTCCTCGAAACAAATTTAAATAACTTTATAATCTATAAACATAATTACAGATAAAAGCAATTGCAGATGTTATCATAGATGCTTCCAGAATCACAAAAAACGATAGCATATAAATACTATCAACGAAACAATAAAATATTAAAATGCATGCGAGCATACAATGGCAATAGTGAACAATAGGCATTCAAAATCTCGCCACACTTCGCCCAGCCGCAGGCAAATCGCACTTTTTACGAATTTCATTTGAATTTATCCAAAATATAATTTTAAACAAACCGATTCGCCACGCCATGCACATGATGATGCGAGCATTGTTTGTTCGTTTTAATTCAACTACTAAAAATAATGCGATTCGGTGGCGGGGAAATGCAGGGTGTTCGCGCAAAAAGGCGGCGGCGGAAAAGCGGCGTGTTTTCCGGGAACGCATTTTCCGCCGCGTGCGCCACACGGCCGTGTGCACGCCGGTTGCGCCAATTCCCGCGCCGACAATCCGCGTTACAAAATCAACGATGTGCGCTTTCGTATAATTATGCGTTATTTATCGTTATTATCGCCATATTGTTGCTCCGCATATCTGCGCCGCATTATACATTTGTATAATGATTGCACGGCCGCATAAAAGTAGGCGCCCGAATAAAAGTGCACATTTTATTGTGCGCGCTTTATGAAGCATGTCGATTATGGCAATGCGTTTGTGATAGCCAGGACGCAATGGATAACACCGCAACTTGAGACCTACTAAAAAACGCCAGTCAAACACACAGAATTTTTAGCCTAAAATCACACACTTTGATGCAAAAGAACGTCTTATTGCTTAACGACTCCCATGCCGCTGGCAAATTTCGAACACAGTGTGTGTTAAATGCAATTAAATGCAATTTTATGCACACATACGCCGCTGATAAACACGTACGGCATCAATAAATTAATTATGCAAATGCGCACTGCGGATGTGTGGATAATGACAAGAAATAACTGCCGTTCCATAAAGTAAATTTGGCGTGATTAGTGAAAAATTACGAATGCGCCTGCGCGCCTACTGAGGTTGCACTTTTGAATCACCTTTCGGCGTGCACTACTTTCGTTAATACAATCGAACAAAGTATTCGCGTATTACATGAATATGCATCCCGTAGCACAATATTTTGGCACCTTGAAAGCGTGACATTTTCATGATATTCACGTCGATCTGCTCGGCGAAAGAATATTTCTAAATTTTAAGTATATACGGCAATATTTAATACAAAATTCTGACGAAATGGTCTTCTCCATTGTGAAACCTATCATATTTGTGTTGGTATTCTATACTCTGCTCATTGTGTTACTATTCACGATAGAAAATGTTTCATGGTATCTGTCGTAAGTTCCTGGGTAATAGGTAAGCGATTTTCATTGATTCTCTACGGTTCTCTATAGGTTGGTCATTTCAGGTTAAAGAAGAATTTAATGGAGATTTTTGTACCTTTGAGTAATTGGTGTAATCTTTCAAAATGCTTTAATAAATATAAGTGAGTCGAATGTAACGTTATTGAGATTCATTGATGGTAGTCAGGGATAGATACATTTTTGTGTCAATTCTCTAAAGTAGGTTTAAGTGCGGAATTTATTCTTATTCTTGTATTGTATTATATCTTATATATGTATTAGAAAAGCTAAGCTACAAGTGAAAGAACCAATGAAGAACCTTGTTGTGCTAATACTGATTTCAACTAAATGAAGAAATGAAGAATCTTGTTACTTCAATTATCAGTGTACTCTCAAAATGTTTAAATATGAATAACAGTAATTTCTTTAAATGTGAAGGCGCAAAAATTTATTAAAGGATACTAGAGAAAGCGTTCTAGTAGAATTTCTAATATTCTGAAAAGAATTAAATGTTGATTTTAACGAAAAGAACCAACGGAGAATCTGGTAACGTCAAGTTATTGGTGTACTCTTTTTAAAATGCTTTAATAAATATAAGTTTTAATGCAGAGTCGTTTAGATTACGTTTCAAACTGTCGCCAGCGTTTTTAATAATCTGCTGTATTGTTTTCGCAATTTATTGATTTGGCCAATAAATGGCCAGTGATTACCAACATATATAAGCCAAAAATATTGCAGGTGGACGGTAAAAGCGCGAAGACATTCACGGATGGTGTTGTGTAGTGTATCCATTCAGTGTTCGTTTTTCGTAGTTGAAACGGTTGTGAATGGTGCTGCTTGCAACAATTTTGTACATTGTGCCCAATTGGTGTGCGATGGGCATGGGCGCCGAGTATTGATTACTGTGTTCCAATTAACAATGAAGATAAAGAACGAAATAAAAACCGGACAAAGAGGCAGATATCAAACGTGCAGCGCCATAAAACAACGAGCGTAGATTTCCAAACGGTGTCACACTGCCGCACAGACGTAGAAACTCGCAAGCCGAGATAAGTAACGACGACCATCGAGTGGCGGCCTAGGCGAGCGTCATAAAAGCCGCACGAGGAAGCATCGGCGGCGGCGGCGGCGGTAGCAGCGGCGCGGCAGCAGAGCGAGCGCAAAGAAAGAAACATAAAAAAGTAAAAAATATATCTCTATAGTAAGTATAAAAGTGTACATAGTAAAAAATGTATACATAAAAAAGAAGCGGGGCATACATAATTAAATCTGAAATAGAAACGTCAATACTCTTTCGCGTTCGTGCGCCGCGCGGGGTGGCGGTGGCGGCGGCAGTGGCGGCGGATGGTGCGCGCTTTTTTCCTCCCCGGTCTCCTTTCGTGAAATTCGCGAAATACGGCCGTCCGCGTATCTGCATATCCTGGCTGTGCCGCGCGAGAGGACCATCGCGGGGTGGTGGGCGGCGGCAGCGGTGGCGGCGGCGAAAAAGAGCGAGAGCGAGCGCAGCGGCACCACCGCCACCCCCGTTTCGGTTTCGGTGTAGTTGCCGCTCGTACGCCGCGCGCCGCCCGTGTTCATCCTCGTTTAGTTTCGCCGGCAAAACCACGCCTAACTTTTAAATTTTACTAATTCTGCGCAACTCTCTCAAACCCCCGGCGCGGCGGCGGCGGCGGCGGCGGCGACGGCAGCGGCAGCGGCGGCTGTGCTCGTTCATTATATTATATTTTTACAGCATTTAAAACCTAAAAATCTATAAATTTTCAGCTACGCGTTTCGCGCGCGCCGACTCCGCGCACACACGCCGACCACCCCCGCGTGTCACCCACCCCCCCAAACCGCTTTGCGAATCTCTTCGCATATACAAGTGCTGCCCAAACTAACGAGCCATCAAACTAGAATGCAACTTTGTTTATTATACTCTGTACACAGAAGTAAGACCTGTTTTGCATATCTCATCGACATCTTATTTTTTAT
The DNA here is from genome assembly GCA_027574885.2 of Drusilla canaliculata. Lineage (NCBI taxonomy): Eukaryota > Metazoa > Arthropoda > Insecta > Coleoptera > Staphylinidae > Drusilla > Drusilla canaliculata. The sequence goes on from JAODGA020059052.1 coordinate 19,972, forward strand.
ATTTCAAGGATATTTTGAAAATGTTATAATTTAAAAAACTGCTGCACGGGCTGTTAATTGGTAATACACCATCATTATCTAGAAACAAATAATTTATAAGCACATTGGAATAAAATCCGTTCACCCCTCAGCGGGAAAAAGGAGGAAATAGTCTCGTACGTCGAGAAAAGGGTTAAAAAAAAGGGCGAAAAACACAGGAAGACACGGGACACAGGCGCGGACATGCAGCAAAAAGGGTTTTGTGTTGCTTCGAGGGTACAAACATGTTTAAAGCGGGGGCGGCGCACTGCTGGGGGTGGTGGTTTTTCAGGGTTGCGTAGGCCCACGTTCGTGTTTTCTATGTGTGTGTGTGTGTGAGTGCGCGCGTTGGCAGGGCGGAAATTGGGGGAATGCGAAATGTAAAATGTGAAAAACCACCGCCAGCCATATCGGCGTGCGCGAGGATGCTTAAATCATCCTCGAAATCGAACAAGGAAGAGACGAAGAGGCGGCAAAAGAGTGATACAGTTCTATGGCGCTGAATGTGACGGAGAGGGTGCGCAAGCATGACTGCGTTAGGCACGTGTTGATTCTTTTTTTTTTGTTGTTCGAAAAATACATCAACAAAAACAACAACAATGCAAATAATATAGAAACAACGTGAATAAATACAGATAAAGCGATCACACTCATTGTTCCACCCCCACTGCCCCTTTTCTAAAAAAACAATGTAATTTATCCATTACTTGATTTAATTTATATCTGTATATACTTTTGCCAATTAGCAATATTTAATATTTTAATAAAAGCATAAAGTAATCGAATTTGTTTTCAGAAAAAAAATATATCCAAAAGTAATTAAATTAAATGCATAAACTATCCAGGTAAATATATTTATCCCCAAATAGATAATAATTGATAAACATTATTCTAGTATTAATTAATTAAATTGCAAATGAACGCACTGCGGTTAATTAGGGCGTAATTAAGTTTTTTTTTTTAACCAAATTTAAAAGCGTTATTAATGACACACGCTAGCCCAGAATATGTTGCTAACCCAACAGCGCAATTCGTTGCGATTGTTAATTTTTAATTAAACAGTGCGCAATTACGCATTGTTTGTTTATCGTTTTTGGCAAATCGAGCAAACAAACATATTTATATATTTCCGCCATTCGAGTGTTTCAATAGAACATGGGAGTGTGTATAGCGCAATGCGTAATAACAGTATATAGATTCGTTTTTATTGCATATATCGTCG
>JAODGA020059053.1:0-11491 GCA_027574885.2 Drusilla canaliculata
ATTAACATTTTAAAACTTTGACATAATATTTAAATAATTTATGTAGAAGACACAAATACTTGTTATTTTTACATTTTCTTGACCTAAATTAAATTTCAAGTAGATAAAACCTTCAAAAAGTGTAAAAATCTCTAAACTTGTGTCAATAACTATTTTCATCACTTCTGAGATTTCCTGCATTCAGCGCCAGCCTAATCCACTTGACTCATTGTTGTGTCATCTGCGCGAGTGAGCAGTGAACAGTAGTTGTGCGGGCAGCAGGTACAGCAGGAGTAGTAGTGTGAGCGCTGTCAACTTGACAGACATGTAAACGCTGAATATACTCGCAACAAAAACGCGAAAACCACCCAAAATATGTGCACAACACGTTTGCAAACAGCATAGTATTAAAGGTAATCATAATATTCAACTTCCCTCACAGTGAAACGCAATAAATTACTCCAAGCGCACTCACAATCCATGGAAACATACAATTCCTAACCTAAATTCTCATGAATGTGGGTGTTTGATTTGCAATTTCCACTGTTTGCCCAATAATGCTGCGCTTGCCTTGATAATATTGTTTCCTAATCACTTTCAGATTAAATGCTCGCAATACGTGCACGCACTTTGTAGGACGCTGGGCGTTGGAAAATGGAGCACAATGGGAGTGCGTTGGACAGGGCCGAAGTGGAGGCGGCTGACTCCACCGTGCCCGACTCGCCGAAGCCGATGGCTTTTACAATCGACTTTGGCGGTGGCAAATCCGTCGACACACAGCGTCATAAGAGCCTCGTCGAGAAGTATCAGCGCAAGCATCGACGCGGCCAGTCAATGTCCAAAATTGAAGATTTGTCCAGTGAGTCAACTGTAATCAAAGAGCAGAAAATTACTCAGTCTATAGACTTGAACAAAAAAGAATTGGAATCTCATATTGAGGAGAAATCAGACAAGGGCAAGAATGTAAGAACTGTGAACTACAAACTCAGAGATGGACTATCATTGCCTTTAAAGAATGTCAACAGTGACAGAATGACACAGTCTTGTACTTTGCCCTTTCTTGAAAGCCCAGAGGCAGAAATTGAGGATGTTCAGGTGCCAGAGATTTCCACACCTGAATTGGAGTCATTGAGGCCACTGAGTCCTCTCATAGGACAGTTACCAGAACACAATGATTTCCTGCTAGATGATCATCATTGGATTGGTGGTGGTGAGTTTGATTTTGATAAATCTGATGCTGTTAGTGATGCTGGCACCTACACACTGGATGCAGATGCATATTCTGAAGAGCAAAAGGCCAGAATGAGTATTGATAGAGAGTTTAAAATGGAACAGGTATCCAACATTAAGAAGGCTCATGATTATGTACAAAGTCTAGCACAAATGGCAAATAATCAAATGTTGGATATGAGAAGAGAGGCAAGGGAGTCATCATTCACTGAGGAAACACCAACAAATGTAAATACATGTTGCATGCACAATAATAAGTTATCACCGATTGTGTCACCCACGCAGAATTTCTCGATTAATAGTGAGTTTACTGGCGCTGCTCAACAAGACATAGAACATGCAAATACCTTCAATAAGATTATGTTCCCAAGTCCGAAGGCAAAAACCGGGATAGGTTCAGAGAGAGTTGCAGATCAAGGGTGTGTGATTTCGGTTACATCCAGCGGCGCGTTTCGCAGTCGTGCGGATAGGATGCATACTCGGAAATTGAGTCTAACCAAGTCTGAGATTCATGTAGAAGCATATACTGATAACACGCATACGACGGAGATTCAACAACGGCCGATGCGCAATTTAAGCGCAAATTTGGTTTTGGTTAGTGAGAAACTACCTGATAAGCACGAGCTACAGCAGCCGAAGATGATGATGCATGGTGAGTATTTGATGACTCTTAATGGTGGTGATGTTGGTAAGGTGCTGAATCTGCCACCACCATTGGGTGGACCCATCTCGGGCAAGATGTCCCCGACGAAGATCCCGTCCCCGATTCACAGCGCACGTCCGCGTAGTCGCAACAGCTCAAATTCGAATTCGCTGAATATAGATTTGTCCGATAGCAGCATGGAGACTGAATCCTACCTGAGGCCAACGGAAAAGCTGCTCAACACGTTGCAGCAGCGGCTGTCGTTGGACAGTGATCCGGATAGCGACGGCGATGGGAGGTATCTTAATAATGATGCGCGCAGTTTGCTCAAGAAGCCGACGCACCTACGGCACAACTCGCTCGACGAGAAGAACCTGAAGATCTCTAATAAATTGGAGCACTTTCAGAATAAGAAGTTTATCGACCAAACGAACGTGTTGAATCAATACACGCACAACAAGGTGCAGCCAATCCAGCATAAGATACAGAATTCGCCCAATAATAGCCCGATTCGACGGTCGAGTAGCTTCACGACGAAGAATCAAATTAATACCAAGTTTTCGAATATACCGCAAAAGGAGACAAATATTCGTAACTCGCCAGGGTTTGCGCGGAATGGCTCCATACAGAGATCAGCGTCGACAGCGGCCATTCGTGCGAGTTTGGCACGTGTTCCTAGTGCAGAACATAAAATCGACCGAAGTCAGTACGGCGATACGGAGTCCAGCTCGGAAGAAGATCTTCTGCAGAATAATCTGAAGAAGAAAGACACCACCTCAACACGATATAATCGAGCGTTTAGTTTGCGGCGTGCGCGATTAGATGAACCAGCACCACCTCCACCAATGTGTCCAAATACACCGGAAATGCGTAGGAAGTTTCAGCCTAGTAATGAACGCCATGAGAGGGCAATCTCTGTAGACCGGAAACCTAGTAAAGGCCTCGAGGTGCAAAGCAGATATCTGCAAAATATTACGCGAGCACGCAGTCAAGTGCCACAGAGTCCATCGCAAACGAATCGAACGGAAGCTTCGGCGCCGCCGGCGATGAAAAGCTCGCCGAAGATTGGTAACACTGCCACTAAACCGGCACCCAAAGCTCAAGTATTTTCGCGCACTGATACGGGTAGATTCAGCATGCGAACGAACAAACCCCCGATGACCAATTCACAGAAGACAATACGGAGGGAAATTAGTACAGGTATGCGTTGAATTTCTATGGTTACATGATTGTGTTAATTAATACTTCATAATATGTGTGTATATGAAGGTAATAAGAAACCTTCCGGTCCGAGGAGTAACTCGTCACTAACGAGTAAAGAGGTAGAGTTTCAAAACTGGAAACGACGAAAAAGTTACGACCCCATGAAGGCCGCTGCCGAGGGCAAGAAGAAGGCAGAGGCTGCCAAACGGCAGGTGGGCAATTCGATGACGCAGTCTTATCATGAAGCCAATCAGGATGGTGACAGTTCGCCCTCACATTCAAGTTCTGTTCATCGGTCACAAGTAAGTTATAGTTGATTTGAAATTTTGCGTTTATATTTCCAAACTTTCTATTTCTAACTGGGTTCTTTTGAAAGGTATTTAATAGAATCTGGAATAATTAAAATTTTCGGGTTTTGGTTCTTGCACAGAAACATTAATTTTTTATATTTCAAGTCCTAACAAACCATAACAGATATTTATAGTTGTTGATTCATTAAGATTGAGCAAAAATTGAATGAAAATGGAATAAAGATACTTTGGTAACTTTGTGGACAAAACAAGTGATGTTTAGGTAAACTATTTGCAACATTTTTTGTTTTTTGAATTGAATTTAATAAAAGCAAGAGTTTCTTTGTTTCTATCGGCTAAACAATCAATGTTTGAGTAATATTTTGTTAATTCTTACAATACAATGTCAAAAATTCCAAAGAATTCTATAGATATTGTTCTAAACACTTAAAACTTGCAGTTTTATATGATAGTACAGATATGATTCAGATATTTGTTTGGATTTACATGAAAACAATAAACAATGAAAATTAGTTTGATTATTGCCGAAATTATAATTTATAATTTCAAATATACGTTATTAACTTTCCAATATTATTTCTAGTTTAATAGGCGACCCGCTTCGTGGTATAATACACTCTAGGTGACATCAGTTTGTCTGCAAGTTAGACAAATGCGATGTAGAAGCACTAAAAAAATTATAAACATAAGCAAGCGGCACGCCACGTAATTAAGCATAAATGCGTATGTAAATCGTAGATGATGTGAGTACCATCGCTGTGGGCTTTGTGCGATATGCAAATATCTGTGGGTGTCAACCTCTAACGATGACTAATACGAATCACTCTCTAACCGAAGCCATTTGCCATGTGAATGCAGATTTTAATATTCTCTGTCTTTATTAATCTTCAAAGGTCAAAGTCATATTGGAAGTTCCGGACATGGACACTAAGTATGACACCTAAGTTTAGCCACACTCAAAAAAATTGCAAACATCTGACAAACGTGTATAATACACACGCACAATACACTTTTCATTAACTAATGTTTTTTAATTATACAACATGCAAGTCTCACGCGTGTATCGTCGCTTTGTTATGTTTTCTGCGTTTTTCTTTTTAGTTTTTGGGTGTGTGATCGCATAAATACATCCAATGGGAGAAATTTTTATGAGTTTGATAATAGCAGCCATCTTTCATCGCTTTCAAGTGTGGTTATGTTGGTTTTTGGGTGCTAATGGATTGGGAATTATTTTAGAGTTTTCATGGTACGGCTGCACTAGAACAGTACATATCCTCGGAGGACGAAGAGGAGGACCTGACGCTCTCTGCGGATGAGGGATTCAGCCCGCCAACGCCGAGCCCGTGCGACATGAGTCCGAATCGAACGAATCTGCGATACGCGTGGAAGGATCAGTATCACTAGGAATCGAACGACGTACGAAACGCTTTCTGTTTTTTTCCTATTGGATCATCATCATCAAAATTCTTTGGTAGCTAGTATGTGTTAACTCGACGCATCGCACAAAAATGAAACAACGCTCAGCGTGTGGAAGTTTTACATGCGTGTTGTGTGTGTGCAATATATTTACAGCTGCGTAATATTTACTCAAGCGGTCCTCAATTTAAATGCAACCATTCTCTCTCTATTGTTTCGTGGGGATAACACATTCGATTTGGAGAAAAACATACTATTTGCTTGCGCAATTTATGTTATATTGTTAAAAAGAACAGTTTCTATTCTATCCCTATTATGATTAGATGTGCTAACAGAAATGAAAGTATTTGAAAGGGTTGCAAACTCTTTATATATGTGATTTTATATGGATTATTTAATGCTATGTCATATGCATGATTTAAAAAGTGGACCCGTTTTAGTCAGTTTTCGAGTCGAAAAAGATGCGCGTGTGGAGGACGGGACAGTTTTATTGCGCTAATGTTATGATTATTTAATGAGATTTATCGGAGATTCGATTATGTTTTATAAATTTATATAAGACACTTTTAAACTTGTAAGTAAAAAAAATGGAAAGCACAAGTTTTGAAAAATTATACCAATAACATGTTTGTAATCATGTCTCATTTCATTATGATGAGCATTATGTTATATAAATGATTAAATTGTATATCGAAATTTTGTTGTTCTTTTAGAATACTACAAAATATAAATTGAATATGTGGGTTGCCTAAAGTCAGTAAGAAAAAACTTCTGGTGAATACGTAAATCTAGTAAATTTACTTCATTTTTTATTAATACTTTACACTACGAGCCAACTATCGAGTGCACTATCGACGTGTGTTTAGAGTTCGAACGAAGCGAGCACTATAAATCACGAAGCGAAGTGCAAATGTTTACTGGCATAGTTGTGTAAAACGTTTTTTTTTTGCGTAACTCATCAAAGATCACCTGACATAATCTAGATTCTAGAGTATATATGTTATACAAATTTGATCGAAAATTTCCAATTTTTCAGACTGTGGTTGACATTTTGTTGTTAGCCGTCGTTTGGCGTTTTAAGGTTATAGTTGCATGTACGCAATTGGGTTTTTATAAGGCAGCGTTCAAAACAAACTTGCGTTGGTTGTAGCGTGCTGTTAATTTATATTTGAATAAGAGCGTCAAAGCGTCTACTAGCGACTTACGTACGCAACGTAAATTTTGATAAAAATCAATATCAGTTCGTCGATTTCAACCAACCACGCTGTAATTATTATTCTCACTGGTTTTTGAAAAGAAAACATTAATTCTGCTTTGTTTTGTATGTTTATCGTCACTCGTTGAAATAAATAGGCATTATTACATTGTTTATTGATAAGTTATACCTCACTTTTGAGTGAGTTGTAAATGTCATGACATCCTTGCAAACGTGATTATGCGTGATTATGTGCCTTTCTCCCAACATTTCTTTAAAAAGCTGATTGGCCTACGGTGTTTGTAGGTATGAATACTATGAATGTACCAGCCGGTTTGGTTCTGGCCAGGTTAGGCCAGAACCAAACCTAATCTAAACCAACTTATACGCTACAATGGCTTAGAACCAAGTCGACGTATTTGTAGCTTAAAAACTACAGTAACGCAAAGAAACTTAAAAGTCATTGCTAAAGTTTAAAAGAATCTTCGTTATTTGTAAATAAATTCTGTGTTAGTGTATTTAGTGTATTTTGATCTAATCTGGTGAGAAAAATCCTGGTGCATTTTGTTAAAATCATCTGGCACCGCTGTTAGTTGGTGACACACCTATCTGCTGTTATTTCTACAATTATCGCATCTTTACCTATATTTATTGCCGTAAAAACACTTCCATGTGCAAGCAGTGTTAATGCCGAAAGAGACTGACCCATGCAAGAAATACGCCTGTGCAATCCAACGTTGTTTGAGCGGTATGCATATTTATAACCTCAACACCCGTACCAGTTATGTAATTCCATCAAATGTGTGTAAAATTATACAGAAAATAGCTTCCAAGAGCCGTCATGCCAGCACGCGATTAAGGCGATGCAGGAGTGCTGCATAAAGTGGCGAGAAAAAAGCTACGTGTGCGACGGTTTCAAGAACATTTTCGCGCAACTCGATCAGGAGAACAGCCTGAATCCGGTCATCAGGACCTCAAAGTGATTTCGCATACGACATGCAACAGAACCGAAACAAGCAGGAGTTCAGGCACGATTTTCCCAGAGCACCGCGTCGCAATACGTGGATCAATCGCAATCCGCGGCTGTTTGTCACTGGCACCACCGCCGTAGCGCTGTGCATCTTCTTCAGCCGCCCGATCTACGATTTGTTCATCCGCGACGATTTGCCGGACATTAACGAGTTGCGCAAACACCACAAACCGCGCTTCGGCTAGGTAAATGGAATCAGTACAGAAAGCTAGAAGTAGATTTAGGCAGTATCCTGTGGTTTTGGCGAAATGTTCCAAAGAGGGTAGTCTATATGCAAAATGTGTGCTTAAGAAAGATGCTGTAGCTTTGAATGATTGTGTGAAGGAATTTCAGCAGTTTAGGGCATGTCTGCAGAAAACTGCAAGTGAGTTAAAGATAAGGTTGTAAAAATATGAGAAAAATTAAAATTTGAGAAAGAAAGAAATAACATAAAGAACCGAAAATGTGGAGACAGATAAAGAATTTGAATTTCTATTGGCACATTGTTCTTGCAATCCTGCTGCGCGGCATATTTATTTGTTATGGCATCTATCATGATGAGCATTTCACAGTTGCTTACACTGATGTGGATTACAAAGTATTCACAGATGCAGCACGTCATGTTCTTAACAATGAATCGCCCTACATGAGACATACTTATCGCTATTCACCATTAATGGCAATCATTTTAACACCTAATATCTCACTGCATCATGCTTTTGGTAAAATATTGTTCTCCATCATTGATTTGCTCGTTGCTGTATTGATACGTGCGATTGTCATGAAAGTAATAACACAGCATGAAATCTTTAAAACTAACAATCCTAGCAATACCATTGCAGAGATGTCTGAAATAGGTGATACTAAGTCAAAGACTGAGTTAAACAAGCCCTCGCTGAAGAGTATTAGAAATCGAAGTAGAAAGTCGAAGCATGAAAAGTATGATAAGAAATTTATCTACAAGTTCAAGAGTGAGGTGGAGGCACACGCCGACATTGCTGCAATGTTGTGGCTTTATAACCCACTAACCATCGCGATTGCAACGAGAGGCAGCTGTGATTCGATAGCAGGATTCCTGGTGCTTCTTTCGCTGTATTTCCTGCAGTGCAGGAGAATGTACTTCACCGCGGGATTGGTGCATGGATTGGCGATTCATTTCAGACTGTATCCAATCATTTACAGTTTGGCGATGTTTATGTATCTTAGTAATTATTCGTATTATACGAATAATCGGTTTATCTACGCAAAGAATCAGAAAATGCTGCAAAATCAACTGCATAGCGAGAGTTCTACTGCTAGAAGACCAAAGAAAGAAGTGAAAAACGTTGAGAATCGTCTTGTGCAGCAAAAACATGCAGGAGCCATGACTTTAGCAACCAATCAGGTTGCAGTAATTGATGATAGGAAGACTATATTCAAAATGGTGTATGTTTTACACTTATGGCCGAATTTCGATCAGCTACGATTAGTTTTCGGTTGTCTACTATCACTTGGAGCATTAACTGCTGCATTTTACCATCTCTATGGGTATACTTTCCTCTTTGAGACGTATATCTATCATTTGGTACGACAGGATACGAGACACAATTTTTCGCTGTTTTTCTATCTGCAATATCTCACTGCAGGCGTTAAGAACATTGGCCTGTGGCAAAAGGTGCTCATTGGACTGCCGCAACTTGTCCTGCTGCTGGTGTTCTCGATACGCTATGGATTGAACAAATTTTCTTTGAATTTTTCTATCCTGACGCAAACTATCACCATGGTGGCGTATAACACTGTGCTAACATCGCAGTATTTTGTATGGATTATGGTCGTGCTGCCGTTGAGCGTGTGGCAGATTAAAATGTCGCTGAAGATGGCCACGTTCTTTGTGGTCATTTGGTTTGCGGCGCAAGCTGCGTGGTTGTTACCGGCTTATTTTCTCGAGTTTCACGGACAGAATACGTTCCTATTCATCTGGCTGCAAAGCGTCTCGTTCTTCTGCGCCAATATTGCGATACTAGGTAGATTGATTATGAATTACATGCCTGTGAGGAAGCACAAAGTTAATTAGTAGTCAGGTGTGAGGACTAGTCATAAATTGTATGGTTCTGTGAGCGCGGTCTAGAAATTGTAGAATTTTATCACGTTTGTATTATGATAGAAAATAAATATTGATAACAGAAAATTACTTATATTTCAGTGTACATGCTAATTATATTCTTTATTTTGTTGGATTATTTTTATTACAGTATACATTCATTTAGTGTTTGAGATTTATGGAGATTTGAAAAGTGCGTTTGATTTTGTTTAAAAAAACTTCTACGAAATCGGATAATCTCGTAACATTTCGAATTTTGTCGTGTTTTTCGTATTTATTTCAAAACCAATGTTCACAATTTTAATTAAAATCAATTTCTATAAGTTAATAATAATAGATATTTATTAAATTATAATTTTATTATTTATATTTGAGTTTTCTAAAAAATACAGAGAAAATGTCCAGATTTTTATCTGAAAATTTGAATATTGCGCCGTTTTGTATTCCTGCTGTTTTCCTTTCGGGTATAATCGTAAACACTCGTACATTTAGCAGGAACATTTTAATTTATCCAAATTTTTCAGCGAAAACATCTATTAGTGTTACAATTATTCGAAAATATTTCTATCGAGTGTTTTCTATAAATGAATGTATTTGTTTAATTTGTTGGTTAGACAAAATATATACATACGTAAATGTCAGACGTAGAACGGACATGCGCAGAGCGCAAGAAATGAGGTCATAAACATGGTGGTGTCGAAACGGTACGGTCGTCGCATCGCGTTTGCTGCTGCGAAATAGCGCAATCGTGATTGATCGCGGCCCGCAGAAAACGCAAAACGCCGTCCGTGCAGCATTTGGCGAACATGCCCGCTGCTTAGTGCATATTGTTGTAGTGCTAGTGCATATCGTTCGAATTAAACAAACTTGACACATACGGTGATATCCCCGCGCCCGCGTCGATTAGCAGCAGGAAGCGTCGAGGGAAAAAAGGTGAGCACAACCATATGTCCGATAATCGCAGCAGGTAGGACCAGTGCAACTAGTTTACGGTCGCGTATTTATACACGAAGGTCAGGCCAGTGTTTGTATCGAAAGTGTTCGAGTTCGTCGCTGTTTTGCGTAAATGCATTTACCTATCCTGCGTATGGAATATCTACTTTCGCGCATATTGTGCTGGCAAAAGTCATCTTGAGTCTATTGCCCCCCGGGCAAGATTTATGTGATTTGTGAATTAGTCAGCTATCTGGTGAAGAGTTTAGTGTTAGTCTATTAGAAACTGTGTAATTGTGCAAGGATAACTGTGTTCCACGTAAATAGAAACGCAATTAGAAAGGTCAGTACTGTTCATGTTTTTCCGCGGAGGCGATTTTCCAACAATGCAGTTTGTTTTACGTCATGTGAAAACTACGGAATAGAATGTTGAGCGTTTTTTACTGAGCATTATGGGTAATTTTACGCAATAAACTTTCTAAATTTGCATTGAAATGTAGATAAGTCCATATTGATTACTCATCTTAATCAGCAGGTTTTTGTGACTTATCTCTATCTAATATTATCTATGGTTAATACTTTAGCAAGTTTAAGGCAATGAAGTCTTGTTTTGTTACTTTTGTTCATGTTTAATTTTGTGTAATTTACATGTTATTTTTCATTGGGTATGTAAACTTATGCAAAATATATGAATATGCTAAATAGTTTATTATTATTGGTAATTTCTTAGTTTTTGCCTGAAATATTTCTGGAAATTGTTTTTGTACTAGCTTAACAATTTATAGACATTTTTTTTGTGAAATTAATAAACAATTGGTTTTTAATGATACAGTTATATAATAAACATTGCACATGCATTGTTTACATAGAAATATCATGTTGAAATTTGTTTTGAAGGCTCTATAATTTTTTATTCAGTTTAATGAGCAGGTTTTACTTACGTATCTTCCTGGATAATATATTATTTGTGGTTAATACTTAAATATGTTTAGGAATTTAGGTCTTATTTTTTGCTTCTTAAGTGCTTCGCTGTCATATAATTTATTTTAAATATATCTGGAAATATAATTATTTCCAGATATATAATTATTGTGTATCATAATAGAAGTATTGTATAAACCTTATAGTTCACCTGTAAATAAAATTAGAAAAGCTATTTTTATAGTAGTAGTAGCACTCACCTTAATTTTATATAGAAATCAATATTTCGGATTATTTTTAATGCATTGCAACAATTGTTTTTACACCCAGCTATAATTTAGTAGATTGCGTACGTGTATAGCACGAAGAGAATAATCTTGGTTTAAAGTTTGTTTTGTTTACATCTGCAATTCTCTTTGCAAATACCTATATTTGTATTAAATAACCAGAAGAAAAGGGGATCCGATTGTGCTCAGGATACCTACAAAAACACAGCAACGCCAAGTCTAGATCCTGCAATATGCAATATATCAGAAGAATCAAAAGAAAAATAGGGTCAATAGATAACACA
>JAODGA020059148.1:0-13342 GCA_027574885.2 Drusilla canaliculata
ACGCATGTTGGTATTTACATATGCAACTATTACATAAAACACAAAGCAACACATTTGTTTATAGTTTTACGCAAGCTGCGATAGCATAATCCCTATTGTATGCGCTGGAGTGTGTGTCACACGAGGTGTCGCACATGTGGGCGCGCTATTATAATTGTTATTTAAATTTCAATTTAAATAAAAGTACCGATGCAAATCGTAGAGAATAAATAACTCACACGTACGCTAGCGCACGATACGCATACGTAGTGGTCTTCGACCACGATTATCCGGCGAAAAAGGCAGGCGAGTCGAGCGTGCGCAGCGCCACACAGCGCCGGATTGAAAGCGCTCCACGCTCGGAATTACTAATTAAAACATTCATCATTTAATGCAACTCGATATATCTTTGGTAATAAATATATCCGTGGCGCGGCTCGAGGCTCGGCGCGCATAACGTGAGCGTTTGTCGTCGCACTTGAGATATTTACGCCGAAGTTCGCGAGCGTGTCGCGCAGACCCGCAAAACGTTTGCAGGCGAGAGCCAGCAGGGAATGAAGAACGACGCGGATGCCATCCACCGTGGCTGTGCGCGCTGGCGTGCATGCGATATTCGTTATTTTGCGACTCAAACAACCAAGAAATCGACCAAAAACGAAACAGAATGCAAACGAGGAAAATGTCAGTTTGAAACGCTATACAAACTTAAATATCTTTGGAAGCAATTAAGTAATTTGTTATCTATAAAATGCCTTTGATAACTATATCATGTACCAATAATCCCTTAAATTATAATTTTGTTAGTTCAATAATTGTGGTGTCCAGGGCCGAAAAAATTTCAAGAAGGAAAAAAGTAGAAAATGGACAAAAACTTTGACATCCAATATTTGATAGAAAAATTTAAAAAATTTAAAATTGTGCAATGTAAATGAAAAGCTATAGAATCTGTAAATCTATTTGAGTTTACAGAATGAAGCTATCTCTCTTAGTTTTGAAATGGTAGCGCTTTATATTCATTATTCTGCTCGGTACGAATATATTTGCCCTTTTTTGCAACATTGTAGCTCATTGTGGCTGGCTGTAAGAAGGTGATTTGCGAGCGTAGTTAGCGCCGAAAGATACTTAAAAACTGATAATTTAAATTGGAATATATACTTTATAGGTTTCTCCGGTCTTATCTGTAATTTATACAAATTTATATGCGCGCAGTTCGACTCCCTCAATAAATACCGCCTTGCCAGCTACTTAGAGCACCACCAAAAAGGGGAATAAACGAATTAAGCATCCTCGCGACGAGCCAGAAAATTCGATATTCCATTAGTGGTCTAACTATCCCACCATATCCGCAATTACACGCACTCGAGAGGATCGGGTCTCTTGAGGTGGTCTACCACCTCAGTTTCGACAGCACCGATCAAAAAAATTCAAATAACATACAACCAAAACATCAATTTCATAATTATATTCACAGAAAGAAAAACAAGTTAACAAAAGTTTGTCTACGGTCTAGGTTAATAAGTTAGTACAAGACATCTTAGGATCTATGGGTCTATGTGTAATTAGGTAATTTTGTGGTTTTACTGGAGCAAGTAATGAGTGGTTACTCTCATTCGAGAGGGCCTACCTTTTGTCTCACTGGGAGTGTGGCACTCCTCTTGTAGGCTCCAAGAAGGATGCGTTGTTGTAGGCAAAACCGTCGCCGCTTCGCGCCCGCCCCAGAGGTTGCACATTCTACGACCAGCACTAGTTCTGGTCCACTATCGACGCCGCCGCCTTCTGTGCCTGCGCCTGCTTCTCCTGCTCGTTGAGCTCCTTGATCGCCTGGATCTCCTTCTTCAGCTTCATGCGGCGGTTCTGGAACCAGATCTTGATCTGGCGCTCGGTGAGGCACAACGCGTGCGCCATCTCGATGCGTCTCCGCCGCGTCAGGTAGTGATTGGTGTGGAACTCCTTCTCCAGCTCGAGGGTCTGGTAGCGCGTGTAGGTCTGCCGACCTCGGCGGCGCAATCCGTTCGCTCCTATACCAGCAGGAATAAAGAACACACGCAAAATTAATTTATCTATCATTGGCGATAATGCATCTAAATTACGAGTAAAACACACTCTAATTACGGGCAATAACTTTAGAACACCATATTTCAATATCAATGACAGCAATTTGAAATTTGTTAAACATAAACTATTCCTTTAATACCAAAGAACTTTATTTCAAAGAGATACTAACAAAAAGTTAATTATTATAATGCACAGAATTACGAAAGCAATAAAAAGTAAATGGTACACTTTTGTAAATTTTTAGTTTAGTACTTTAGAAGCAATTTTTGGCAAAACCAGTAAAGCAATTTTAAAATTTTAAAAACTGGTCTAATTCTATGTTAATAAAAAACGTTATGTAAAATTTTTGAATCAAATTACTAATAACTGTAGTGTCCAGGGTACCCAAAACTATTCTGAACCAAAATTCTAAAAGTAAAAAACTACATTTATTAAACTTTATAAATTATTATAAGAAAAACTAATAAAGAAAATAAAGTTTTCTAAACAGCAATTGAATTCTACATTATTGAAGAATATTTCTTGCTATTTTCAGCCAAAAATATTTATAAATATAGTCCCCAGAAGTAAAAGAACAACTTTAGCACTATTATCAGTACTATGTATATTCAATTTCTTCAAGTTTCAAAGCAAATTATGTCAAATTGTACAAACCGATTTCAAATATTTTACATGCTAAACGTTTCTACATTATTTAGGAGTGTTTCAACTAAATTTGTTACAAATATTATTAAAATTGTTGCATCTGTTGTACTGTAATAAAAATTGCAATCAATCTATAACAATTTTTCATGTAAACCTTGGAAGTATTTAAGTATATGTTCTACTCTTACGTCATTTAGAATAATTTGTTCAACTCTAGTAAAAAAATTAACAAATTTTATGGTTGATAGATTAAATAACACTAAATCAATTCCCAACTCGTAATTCGTCGGCACCTATATAATAATCTAATAAAATGAGAATAATTTGTTGTTTATTGATTTCAGTAGCAAAACGACGACAATAAAAGTCCAATAAATAAAACCACCGATTACCGCATTTACGACTTGGCCAGGCTGGCCTGCGACCTACCAGCAGCACAGGTTTACAACCGATTTTATTGTGTGTCTATAATTACCGTCAATAAACCGTCTATGCCCTCCACTACAGGTGTTTTAATGCGCGTACAACGCGTGCGCGCGCGCTCGTTGCATTTAAGAAGAGTTAGGAACTGTGAATATTAAACGGATTTATATTATTGATACCTGTATTTCGCCGAGACTCGCTGCGCAAAGCAACAACAACAACGACAACAACAGCACGACGACTACTAAGCGAGATTACGGGCGAGAGCAAAACAAGTTCCGTCGCCGCTTGCGTTGCGCTGTGCTGCGCAAACTGCACTCACCACGCCCCCCGCCTTGCTGTGCAGGCGAGCGCAGGTATGCGCCAGGTAAACGAATCGAGGCAGGTAAACAGACAGCGGTAAAAGAAATGGGTGTGCGTCGCAGCGGGAGCCGCAAAGATGGTCGAGCGATGCCGGGCCGGGCCGTGCCTGCATGCCGCGCGCGATACCATCACTGGACACCATTTAAATCATCTCGCAAACGGCGACGATGATTTGGGATTCTATTGGAATGTGACAAAAATATCAAAATGCTAAATATTCCCAACAGGTAATTGTGATTTTGTCAAAAAAAGTTTAAAAGAGCTTTCCAGAAAAATGAAGAAAGTTATTAAAAAACTAGAAACAGTAGTCGATTCCTACATAATTCAAGAATATTGTGTTAAAATTTTATAATAAAATATTAAAAACTGTAGCGACCACATTATAAAATGTCCAAGCTACCAAAGTTTGCCTAAACGATACAACAACTTCGGAACAAGATATTGAAACAACAAAGTAGAATAATTAAAAATTATAATATACAATCTAATCTTAGCTTATTCAAAAACAATCTGTAAAATTTTCATTAAAAAATATTAAAATTTGTGGCTTCCAGGTCATAATTTACAATATCAATTACTTTAATCGTAGAGTTACAGTTTACAAAGAAAAAGTTTACATACAAATATTACGGAAACCAATCAAGCAATTTTAAATTTCTTAACTTTAGATTATTCCTAGTTAAAGTATAAATATCTTTTAAAATTTTTATTCAAAAATATTATAAATTGTAGTCTCCAGACGTAAAATTACAAAATATTATATTTCTTTCCCATTTTGTTGTTGTCAACATGGAAGTTTAGAACCAAAAATTGGTGGAATGAATAAAGCAATTTAAAAATTTTAAGACCCACTCGATTCCTATAATATTTAAGAATATTCTCTCAAAATTTTGTAAAATTAAATGGTAAACTATAGTCACAAGTCTCAAATTACGCTTATGTCTAAATGTTCTGTAATTTTGATATTGTCAAATAAAGTTTAACAGAGCCTTCTAGGAGAATCAGAAAAGATATTTCAAAATTATAAAAAGTTGCTGATTCCTACATAATACAAGAATACTGTGTTAAAATTTGATCATAAAATATTAAAAATTGTAGTCAACAGATTAAGAAATGTTTAAGCTACCAAAGTTTGTCTAAACTATACAACAATTTCGGAACGAGATATTGAAACAACAAAGTAAAATATTAAAGAAGTATGATATACATTTTATTCCTAGACTATTCTTAAATATTCTGTAAAATTTTCATTAAAAAATATTAATATTTGTAGCCTCCAGGTCATAATATACAAAATTATTTTTTTCAATCGTACAGTTGCAGTTTACATATGAGAAGTTTACATCCAAATATTACGTAAACCAATCGAGCTATTTTAAATTTCTAAATTTTAGGTTATTCCAAGTTTAAATATAAACATCTTTTGAACATTTTATTCAAAAATATTATAAATTGTAGTCTCCAGACGTAAAATTACAAAATAATATATTTACCTCCCATTTTGTTGTTGTTAACAAGAAACTTTAAAACTAAATATTGGTGGAATGAATAAAGCAATTTAAAAATTCCAAAACCCACTCAATTCCTATAATATTTAAGAACATTCTCTCAAAATTTTGTAAAATTATATAGAAAACTAAAGCCGCGGGGCTTAAATTACGCTTAGTACTCATTAAAGTGCAGTTTTCAGTTTTCGACTTATCGGTCGTGGATCGTGATATGTAAAACGAGTCACCACCGAACACAGCCAGCGCACGAAACCTGTACGACGCAATCGTTAATGAAGACGCCCGATATCGCGATCGGGTTCAATATCTATCAGTGCGCGCCGCTCTTGCATCTCGTGCATCTCCTCTCGTGCCTTCCACTCCTTCCTCTACCTCCTCAACCCGATGCTATCTGCGCGATCATAAATATGGAATATTCGCCGAACCGTCTCACATACTCGCGCACTCATTTCTCGCAGCCGCCACAATGATGATATTCATACCACCTATAAGTGCAGCTCGCGCAAGCCGCCATCCATCACGTGAGACCAAAAACGACGAGCGCACGCAACACACACACCGATACACACACACATACACACACGGGAGGACAGGAGCACAGGCTGTAATTAAGTTATTTACATATAAATCAAGCAATTACCATTTCGGTGCGCTCAATTGCCATCCGTGGCATTCAAAAATGTTGAATTATGAAAGCTCGTATACTTTCGGCGGAGTCGTCTTTATTGCTTCATTTCTTAGGCGCAACCCAACCCAACCTCCAAGAGCTACTCGTCTTCTACGAGCATGGTGCGCATGGCGTAACAAAACTTCGTATAGTTGCTGCATTGTTTTGATGGTATTAGTTTGCCGTCAAACGAAAACAGGATGAAATTTTCCCCCATGAGTGAAGTCAACCGATTGTCTCCAATAAAGTGAATTACCACAATAACTCAGCGGTTTTGGACAAATTTGGACCACTCTCAATCTACATACGTTATGCCGACATATCCCCTCTAGAACCCTAGAAGATCTCCCAATATTTGTCTTGGGAAGTTCAGACTTCCGGAAAAAAATTATTACATGGCATGCATTTCGCTGATTAAGCCACCTCCCTCCTATCTTGGATTAGCTATCAATTTGACGCTCCACTAGACTCACACGCCCCTCTCTCAAGGGTGGCGGTTTGCTTTTCCTGCCTTCTTTCCTGCATTGTGATAAAGATAAATTTGATAATTTCATGGTCGTCCTGGTCGTCCAGCGCAATTTATCACCAGTCCCGTTTTAGGAGGTTTAATTGGTCCCCACAGTTCTTAGTTAGCTAGAATCGTAATGACGACTTTTTCTTTTTCGGTAAGGTCTTCGAATGTTCTTTTTGCAGGCCCGAGGCGTAGGTAGGCAAAAATACTACAGGGTGACAAATCACCCGGAGGGTGGATGAATATACAGGCCCACTTCGGGGCGCTCCCCTTACAACGCCATGCCCGTAGGCACGGAAACCCCAAGTTTTTGCAAACGGCGCGCTGTAGGAAAAGCAGAAAGAAATGGAAGTTTTTCCATCGCATTTCGCGTGATGGCGTCGCGTGGCATGGAGACAGTGTTTTATCAACCCTTGGGCATGCACATGCGATATCAAGGTGGAAGATGTTATTTCAGAGTTATTTACGCTAAATCGAGGGTGAATATTTGCTCGACGAGCTCGACGAGCATATTGCCAAATACACGCACGATAAAATTCATTTCTAGAGTTTCACAAATATCAGAAAAACACAAGAAGCAGAAATACAAAAACACAAATGGTCTATTCCAATAATCCGAAGGAGAATAACAATAGACAATTTGAACACACCCCACCCTAATATAGTAAGAATAGGGGGAGAAACTCAACAACACCGTCAACCCTAATTTTAAAAGTACGAATTAAAAAGACCAAGCTTTTGGTACGTATACTAACCAATAATAGGTTTTAAGTGTAATTTCTTATTGATTGAGTTATCGAATCTTCGATATAATCCAATTGGAAAAGACGGTGCACCGAATGCAAGTATCCCGGATAATTATCTTTACGACCATCCGTACGTGTCGTATTCCAATCCCCATCGAATTGATTCCTACATTTTGCGGTCAACAAAAACCAAGAACAAAGTCAAACAAACCGACGCGCCCACACAATCAATTCGGATTGGACAAATGTCAATCTTAATATATACGACTACCAAGCCTTAGGGACTACTAGTTTATGGTCTAAGACCCTAAATAATAACAATCCTAAGAGGGGGTGTTGCTGTCGCGGAACTAATTATCCTCCATTGCTGTGACTGTTTTATCAAGCTATTATTGTTTTCCTCACACTGTTGATGAAGGGCAGGAAAAGGTTCCCGTTTCTTGAACCCTCTTAGTGGCCAGGAATCGATTCAAAATGAGCTTTCTAACCCTTCCTGTGTGTTTTACGGGACGTGTAATTTCTTTCCAGTCTGTTCCGCGATGATAATTTCAGAGGCTAGAAATTTTTAAGACCCTCCCGCTCCCGAGTAATATATTTATGTCTTATTTTTAATTGGAGAAACACCCCTGTTTTCAAAACGCTTGTAGGGAGGTATATCCAGCAGGAAAAGTTGCAATTGCTGGTTTGGGAGACGTTAAAAGTATAACAAGCTTTATTTTTATTTTCCCGCCTCTTTTTTTGGTGAGGTTGTTTTTTTTTGGTGATTCTTCTGAGAGAGGCTCTGCAATTTCACGCGGAATTTGAAAGGTGCTTTGATGGAACATCACGATAATTAAGCGCGCGGCAAACGTAAATCAAGCCGGGTGCAATTTGCACGCCGCGCAAGCGGTACGTTAATTACTTTTCGCGTTTCGTAGAAAATGGCCGGGGCACGGCACTGCGCGCTGCGCCGCCGAAACGAATCCGATCCCGGGGACCATGTGCTCGGCAACGACCCCGACGAAATTCGCAATCGGTGCCAGGATGATTTATGCACCACAGCCCGATCGGACGCGCACGCAACGCCCTACATTCTGGCGGGGCTTTCGGTACCGGACGGAAAGCAATCGAATATCGATGTGCGCATAAATCGCTCAAAATAACAAACAGGAAAACCGGAAACAGCTAAAATTTATACTAACTTAAGTACCTTCCTTTGACTTTGACTTTGGAATAGTAAAATTTGTTAAAAGTTGTTATTTCTTCTACAAAACTAGATAACTTATTGTATATACTTTTCTTGGTCACCCACAAGTTTATGAGTCGAAGACTTGGTTAATTATTATATTGAAGTAATCAAAATTTTAGGACATCTTTATACAGACTTAAGTAATATGTAAGCAAAATTTCACAATAAAAATATCATTGGTTTTCCTTCTAAGGGGCTATAAAGTTTTTCAAAATGAAAAAGTAAATAATTGTATAAACCTAAATTTTTGGTGCCCACAAGTTTAGGAGTCTATATCTTGGTTAATTTTAATATTATTGTTATAAAATTTTTAGAACATCTTTATACAGATTTTAGTAACATGTGGTGAAAATTTCACAATAAAAATATCATAGGTTTTCTCTCTAGAAAGCTATAAAGTATTCAAAACAGAAAAGTACATTTTACATCAGTCTTAATTTTTAGTATCCAAATGTTTAGGAGTCCATATCTTTGTCAATATTAAGTTTGTTGTAATAAATTTTACAGGACATATTTATAGAGACCTAAATAATATACCAAAGAAATTTCACCATAAAATTATGAAATGTTTTTCTTCTAGGAAGCTGTAAACTTTTGTGCTCAAATTCTCCTTAACTTTGTGCAATCTAAGACTGAACTCGGTTAGAGTTTGCAGGAGTAAAATACTATAATAATTTAATTATTAGTTAATTAGGAGTAGATTGAAAAATGTATCACAGATGGTCCTGGTTCAATAAATCATTATTTACCTCTTCCAGATGCGCAGACTCCTAATTAACTACACGTGTCGTATCCCTCCGAAACATGCACAAGCACTTTGCATATATTTTAGGAGGTACCAAAACAGAAAAACTGTCCCGGAAAACCTCCCGGGACTTTCTCTCCTTAGTAAAGTATATAATAATTCACGGTCCTTTAGTACGGTCCCTTAGTTGAAAGATGTATTCTACTTTTAAAATTTCCAAAATTTTGTAAACAGCCGCTAAAATCTCTAAAATATGAGAAATTTTATGATTGGTCATAAAATGTTTTTTTCTAAGAAGAGAAAGTTTTGGTGATGTTAGGGGTTGTTATGTCTAAGTCAACTTTCACATTTTTGAATGCTCAAAAAAAATTCAATAAGGGTACCAAAAAGAAAGTACCCTGTTAAAGTATCTAAAATCTTTAAGAATGGTTTATGACTTCTACGACAACAAATATCCATTAACTTGCTCCGGCTTCAAGTGTTGCTCGCGGATGAAAATTAATATTCTGGTTTCTTTCTTCATTCATTAGTCGGTCTAGGATAGGCGCAAACATGAATGCGCACGCATTACTCGCCCGTAGATCATCTTAAACCATGAGTGGCGGCGCGAGATGAAAAAGCGCGCATATGGCTCAGGCGAGGCCTAATAACATCTCGTCGAATTGTTGGAAGTCTTTGAAAAACTAATATCTCTGCGGTTAATAAGCCAGTGCCGCTGCGTGGCTGGGCTGTCGGCGGATGTAAAGTTCATACGCGCATCGGCAAACCCAGCCTCATATCCTCATACCCATAAGCTTGCGCTAAGTGGGTGGATGCATAGATAAAACGCATGTAAAACAAGCGACAGCATGAGGAATGTGTCGGTGGGAAAAATATATTACACCTCTTTTAGAGGACATGTGTTGGTGTGTGTCTTTGGTTTCGGGCGACCGCGATGGGCTCGTGTTCGTAGAGAGAGATTTTGACATTTTTCCGGAGGAGGTCAGCATCCGCGGCGGTGGAGGGTGCTGGCGCAGACCGCATGGGCCGATGGGCAATAAATCAACGTGTGTGAGTTTGGCGCGCACACTGCGCACGCTGCGACTGGGTCGGCCATTTTTGTTCGGGTGCCATGGGGTTTAACCCAGACCCCCCTTCGATTGCGTTTGGTTTGTTTTCTAATTGCAGAAGGCTTCTGAATACTAAATTATTCTGAAAAATCTCAACAATTGTGAAATTGAAAATTATTTTATAAACCTTGATTTTTACACCTACAAGTTTAGCAGTCTATAACTTGGTTGTTTTTAATATTGGTGTAATAAAAAATTTAGATCATATTTATAAAGCTACAATGAATATATAACCAAAATTTCATTACAAAATTATAAGTCGTTTTTCTTCTAGAAATCCGTAAACTTTCTTAATGTAGAAATGTAAATCGTTGTATAATCCTTGAATATTGGGATCAACAAGTTTAGCAGTCTATATCTAAGTTAATATTAATAATATTGTAATAAATTTTTTAGGACATCTTCGTACATATATAGGTAATACTTTGGCAAAATTTTACAATATAACAAATAATAGTTTTTCCTCTAGACTGTTGTAAAGTATCTTAAAGTGAAAAATGAAAATTTTTGGATAAGCCTTGTTTTTTACATTCAGAAGTTTAGTAGCCAATATCTCTGCAAAGTTTGATTTTATTGCAATTAAAATTTCAGGACATGTTTATAGAGTCTTTGTTAATAAATCATTAAAATTTCACAATAAAACTATCACTAGATTTTCCTCTAGAGAGCTGTAAACTTTTTCGCCAAA
The DNA here is from genome assembly GCA_027574885.2 of Drusilla canaliculata. Lineage (NCBI taxonomy): Eukaryota > Metazoa > Arthropoda > Insecta > Coleoptera > Staphylinidae > Drusilla > Drusilla canaliculata. The sequence continues at coordinate 10,668 of JAODGA020059148.1, forward strand.
ATATTCTCAAGTTTGTACTATTTCAGTTTCAACCCGGTTTTCAAAATGTATACAAATACAAAACAACATTAAACCCCACATGACTTGAATATGTAATTAATACAATTATACGCAGTCTGCGCTGAGATTTAATCATATTTTGCGCGCCCTAGCGTGGCTCATTTATCTTAAAACAGTCTCTCAAGGTTGTTCTTGCTGCTGCAGGCGTAAGATAGCTCTCCGTGCTTGTGATGCGTACAAGCGCCAAAGAAGAAGTCGTGAGGTATTAGGAATGTTACCGCGGTGCACATTTTAAGAGGGTGGCGTCATTATAATGAAAGCCCAAATGGTGGTTTACGCGGGAAGAGCGGCCCCCGTTTCCCGCCAAAACCAACCCGCCACGGCAGAACGTGTAAGTTGGCGTAGTTTACGTGTTGCGCATAACTTTCAAGTTTACCGCACTGCGAAGACCTCTTCCACCTTCCTCCACCGCCACCGCGGGACGCCACCGCCCACCCCACACACCTACACCGCCGGAAAGGGGAAGCACTTTCTTGCGCACATCCAGCAGGAAGAACTCCTGAAGCACGCAATGTTTAAGCCCTTTTATGCCGTTGTAAACATGTCTCCAACTAAGCCCCCTCCCGCTGGCTGAAAATTAGTAACCAAATTTTACAGCCGATCATAATTTATGCCAAGACAACAGGGAATCAATTAGAAGAACGCCCACTCTCTGAAAGAGGAAACCACAAAAGGAATGGGAGAAAAGACGAACAATGATGGCGAACCAAACTAATTGGTGTGGTCCCATTATAAACGCATAAAGCCTAATTTTATAGCCAACACCTCTTTGAGTCTACCTGGACTGGACACAAATGGTCAAAAAAACTCCATTCGTTTGTAAGGATTCTTTATTTTGGGTCCTTTTTCAGGAAATGTGATATCCGAGACCAAACGAATGAAACTAATGTTTGGGCTTTGTTTGACCAATAGACAATACGAACTATGCGTGACATACCTGAATAGTCAAGACACACAACACAGATAAGACTAATAAATAAAGCAGGGTTGACTAGAAACACGCTAAGTAAAAGTAACTGAGCCGGCGCGACGGGTGGAGGAAATTCGTGTATGATATCTCCGGCCCATCGACAATGGTCGCATTGATTTACGGACATGAACAAGAAGATTTATTGCTTAATCTAAAATTGTTAATGGAATGTAAATTTTCCAATTCGGTTATGCCCAAAGTTTAAATTGACCGCAATTATCCGGATATGCTAATAACTCTAAAATTGGTCCTTGGGGCCCTGGGGCCTGAGGGAGATCTCCTAGGAACCTAATCCATCATTATCATAATCGACTTAAGTACAACTTAGAATATATCAAAGATTTGAAAGTTTTAGAGAGTATTGTATGTAAGTTTAATGTTTAGAATTGTCACCTATTGGAAGACAATAATAGAATAATGTCTTCATTCTCTTATTTTTTGGTTTGGAGTGGTTTAAATTTTTTGCCGGCGTGCGGGAACAAAGAAGTTGTGCAAGCGGTACGAAGGTGGAGGAACAATGGAATGTAAAACAAGCTGCGGCCGACGAGTTTACATGTAATGCAAGTTTAATCAAAGGACGCGCACAACGCCTCCAGATACAATTCTGCAAGTGCAAATTTACGAAAATTTGCTACCGCCGCTTTCCCTTCCATGTCTTTGTAGAGATAGCTTACAAAGCTTCCCCGATGAGAATGATTGCTGTAATTATCTTGCGCCGAAATTGAGTAACGGGATAGCGGATCCACGCTTGCATCTAATGATACCTATTGGCTATCGGAAGGCCATTGGCGTAGAGACGTGAAATTTGTCTCAATATGGCCGACACATCATACGTATAAATACGAGGATATAATAAGAACAAGAGTGTAGAAGAGTCGAGAATTGAGGATCAAGGAGGAGAGTCATGAGAGTAAAAAAGGGACGCCATGGCGACTTGATTTCTCGCATGCGTATGAGATATGTAGAGTTGGGGACCTCCCAAGTCGCGCTCAGCAGCACCAGACTCAAGACAAAGTCTTCAAGTATTTATATACAAAACTGCAACGTCTATAAAACCATGCACTCCACAGACGCATCGACGGCCTAAAAAACATTATTAAATATAATTGGCCATAATCAGCTCCATTAATTATCCATTTAAAGATGGCTACCATGATCATCAAGTGATTGATTGCAAACTGCTTTTTATGGGTTTATCGCAACATCTTTGCGATCGGCCAAGACTCTTGGATCACATGATTTGTGCGATCTAATGGTTTTTAAAGGTGTTTCTTTAATGCTCCACCATATACCTATATGCAACCAGTAGTTACCGGTAGACGATTAACAATTTGCATTCGCTTAAGATGAACTGATAATCATGCTGCAAGCGCGCTTGGCAGATTCGCAACCGGCAATTACAGACAATGAGAGGCGGGTATGGTAACCTAGACACCATAACTACTTAAAATCAATTCCAACTTTAAATCATCTTTAACTATCCCATCGCTGAATACAATTACGCATAAATGGTAATTCTAAATATTGGTTGCTATAGGTTACCATAAGTTACCATAAGTTACCATAGGTTACCAAAATGTTACCATTGAGATCTTCTATCCGGTAGTGTGTGATTTATGGCGTTCACGGATCAGGATGGATGGAA
>JAODGA020059297.1:0-33896 GCA_027574885.2 Drusilla canaliculata
ATATACTCAAAACTTGTAGAAACTTTTGCCCACATTGTAATTTTGATTGAAGACTGGTAATTAATATAGGAAAAAGTTTCCGTAAATACACCAAGTGCATTCTTTCAAATTATATTTCTTATAGATCTTATAAAATCTTGCTCCGAGTCGGGATATGTTGTTACTTTTTGGTTTCAGGTCTTGTAATAGTGATTACAAAAAATGTTACAAAAAACAACTGTCTTTATATCACAGTTACACCTATAAGTCAATTGTAATATTGCAGTACTAAAGTTTAAGCCAAGTTTTGCCAACAAAATTTGAAGATAACTAAAAAACTGAACTTTTAGCCCCGTTCTCTCTTACACCCCATAGACTGCAATTCTTGCATAAATATGACTAAACCTAATATAAATCTGACACAATATTTCCAAAGCTTACTTACCTAATCCTACTTAATTCAACATAAATTAAACTTAATTTTAGTTAATATCAACAAAAATCTAACTTTAATCTAACTCTAGCCTTAACCAAGCTTAACTACAACCCAATTATCCAAACATAGCTAAACTTTGTAAGCAAGCCATGTTGAACAATATATTTGTCTTTTAGACGAATGTCTTATTCGACTTTAATCTAATCCATTCAAAACAAAATGCAACATGAGTGACTTTTAAATATGTGATAATAAGTCACTCAGAGACAAAGTTTGTCTGCTTTTTTCTCTATCGCTCTCTCTCACTTGCGCACAAGGTGCAAACGTGTAAAGTTCACTCGCGCAGACTTATTTAAATACAATTTGTTTAAATTTGTTCAAGTAAAAGTGAAAGACAGCGCAGACGACGAAGCGACGACGACGACGACGACACGATGATGAGAAGAATTTAAAGGATCGTTGCCATCGCATCGCATAAATTTCCATCGCGAACAATGCGCGTGTGTGTGGAATATGATGAATTTAATTATAGCCCTAATGGAATAATAATCAAAGTGCGCTCGCGCTCTAATCGAATTAAATGCTGGAGAACAATCGACGCGGCAATAAGTCATATTCTAATGCGCACGCCTCTCGAGCGCGCGGCGCGCAATCGCCATCGACGAATTTAATTATACGCGTGTGCGCTATTTGTCACTTTGTCACACATACACACAAATACACATACATACGCACGATGGGTATATCGGAATGCGCAGCCGCAGAAAGATGACGCCGTAGTTGGTCAAACTGTAGCATCCGCAAACGGCGCGAGACATCGGCGATCATCGCGCGTCTCTCAATTTGTGCATGTTATCACGGCCGGGCTTCATTAGGCCGCGCTGCGAATCGATCGCGGCGGCCGTTCCCATAGTAAAATGCGCGACACGACATCTCGTCGTCGTCGTCTTTGGTCCGTCTCTTCGCGGCGCGTCTGCGTCGCCGCGCGATTGATAATTTCCAGCGATGAATGAAACCAGCGGTTGGCGCATTGAAGAAAATAAAAACATCAAAAAACGAAAAGAAGCGTTGATTTCGTTGATTTTTCCGCCGCAGCGCGTCGTTAACCTTGCTCCGGAATTGTGCAAAAGTCGCGTGCGAAAACACGCGCATTGTTCGCAGCGCACTGATCGCAATTAGCGATGCGGACGGATTACGCGGTGCAGCAAGCAGCATGTTGAGATGACTCAATCGTGTTTTGTTTTTTATTTAAACGCGGCAAATCAATGAAAATGTATCGTGTTTAAAGTACAATCAATCTAAGCAGGTGGATACAGCCTGTCATAATGCGCATGCGTCTTTATAAAAGCACATAAGCGTCTTATCCTAATACGCATGCGCAGTAATTTTACTTATAACGACCTAAACTAAAAAATAGGGTTAAATCACTTAGGTAACAAAATAGGTTAGGTTAGCTTTGCATGGTATACATAACACCTAATCTAATCTAACTTAATCTAATCTAACCTATTACTCAAATCGTTTAAGCATCTACGATATATAATAGGTAACTCCAATTTTACATACACGGAAACCGGACAATACTGGTCAACAGTTACGCTATGAGCCTCATATCAACACTTGTTACGATATAGAATATCAATTGCTTCCTCCGTGAAAGATTTGCTTTAGGCTACAAGTGTTTGTTTGCCGCACGCGAAGTTCGACGCTCGAGCAGTGCATGCGTGCATCGAATTGCGCTGACAACACGAAATCAGCTGATTTCTATTGTGATAAAAATTTAACTCATCATGCAATTGAAATGCATTTTTTGCATATCGTTTTAGGAAAAATAGCGTACGTAAACTCGTTAATAAGTTTTTCACGCTCAGAAGGCATCCACAACTGGGCCTCCGCCTTCGTGTGGCTACTTCTTCTTAGTGCGATAAATATCACTTATCAAGCTCGTCACGTAATATACTATAGCAGGATCACATAAGTTCTAACAGTGGATATCTCTTATTTTCGGGTTTTGAGTTAAGCACTGTCTCATATAAAATGACAAGACAAATTCGGTGAGGTCAGTTTGAATTTCTGACCAATAGAAAGCGCAACAAAAACAGCAAAAATTGTCCTTACAATACTTTTAGAAATGCCAGAAAATTAAAGGATCTACTGAAAAATTGTGAAAAAAATGAAACATTCATTGTTAAAACTTAGACAGCGATTTTTTTTATATACCCACTATGCGCATGCGTAGTAGTCAGTTGAATAAGTACGATGCGCATGCGCAAACGTTGTCTACCCCCTTCCTACTTCTCTACTTTATGAAAGTTTGAATGTATTTTGGGACAGTTTAAATCAGGGCTAGATCTGTAAGAAATTGAAATGTGCCAGCGCCCAGCTGCGGCGTAGAATTGCAGCACCGCCACCGTGTGCATACTCAGTCAGCATCGTCATCATCAGCAGCGGGAGCAGCATGTGGCGTGATGGCGGCGGCGGCGGGCTGGCGTGTGCGGGGCACCGCCGCGGCGCTGTAGGGCCAAAGGTCGGGCACGTGACCGAACCGATAGAATAGCGGCGGCTGCGCGCGCGCGCGCGAAAGCTTTTCGGGCACGCGAGCGATGCACGAGCGGTGCGGCGGCGCTCGCGGCGGCACGATCGCGCCGAAACAGATCCATGCCGGCCGATCGGTGCTCGCGCGCGCGCGCACGCGCACTAGTGCCCCACGGCGGCGCACGCGCAAACACCGGTAAACATGCGCGCGCGCGCGCGGGGGCGGGCACCGGCGAGAGCCGAAGCGGAGGGCGACATAAATCGTCGTAATGATTCAATAAACCGCTCTCAGCGCTGCGGACAACAACCACCTGATTAGTGTCGTCACGCTGCCACCACCACACCAACAAAAACACACACACACACACACATACATTCATAGCACCAAATTGGCATTATCGCAATCACATGCAATTGTCAAATTGCAAATTTCAGCTAATAGGTGCCATCATCCGGCGTGCGGCCAGATGTTGCGCGCGCGCGCGGCGGCGAGACAATAGGTCATTTGCATAATCGTTATGCATGTTTTATTTGCCGCAAAACCTAATCGTCGCATCATCATCATCATCATCATCAACGCCTGCCGCGCATCGCTTTCGATTAATAAGTAAATTGATTCGCGCCTCGCATGTGGGGCGCGCGCGCGCGCGAGTGTTGCGCCTGCCACCGCATTGTTTACGTGCGTTTATTGCTCGGTTTTTCGCGGATAATTGCGGATTATTTACGCCTGCATTTTGCCGCCGTTGCGCACACCGCACGCCGCGGCGCGGGTGCAAGATATGGAAAAGGTTTCAGCAACTCGTAACGTACTTAGCGCGCGAATTTAGAGTTATTGTGGGTGTGCTCACCCGTATTACACGAAATGTCAAACCAAACGCTTGACATTACCGACCGTCGTTGTTTTTATGACGCTCGCGTTTTCGCGAGCGCGCGCGCAATAAATGATTGATCGATCGCGGCGCTGAATTCGGCACCGACTGCTCAACTTTGACCACGTCGACGGCGACGACGCCGCCGATTGCATAAGGCGCAGAGGCAGCGAAAATGTAACACCTTCGCCTGCCCATCCGTAACGTATTGCGCAAGCGCGCACAACTCCTTAAGCGCCTCGCGCATGCGCATTATGAATTTAAAAGGAATTGCGAACAGATTCAAAATTTACTAATTTGTTCATAGCTTATTATATGTTCCAAAAATATACAACAACTTTTTGACACATAGCCCGCCCCTAAACATAGCAAGCGTTAGGAGAGATTGGGTTCCGTCTTATATTGACATCATTAAAATCGCCACACATTTGAGTATGTTGCGCATGCGCAGTAGTACAACAAATCGACACTATAGGATTCCATTTGGTTATTTGCATGTTTGATTTGTGCGATACTCACCTACCGCTTAGAGGACCAAACAATCATCCACATCCTGCAAACAGTGCGCGTGCGCGAAAAAGAAAAAAAGACACAAGCCTGACGCGCGTCGTCGCAAGAACACAAATCGCATGCATGAAGTGACTCAGTGTGACTGACAGTGACGCTTTTTCGTGCGGAGACAACGCATTCGTGTGATCGGGCTTCTTTCTTCTCTTGTCGTCGCGTCGCCGGGGCGCTGGGTGTTCCCGAGGCGCGCGCGCTCTGCTCTTGCTGCTTGTTTGGTGCGCGTGTCAGCGTTTAATCCATAGCGCTTGCTACACTTGACACCTGATACAATGAAGACACACAGGCGTTAAACAGTGGTTCGGACAAATGCGCCAAATGGAATCGCAATCGCGGATTGCAGTGCTTGACAAACGCGCGCTCGCGCGCGCTAGTGTGTGCGTTTGTGTGTGTTTGTGTGTGTGTGTATGTATGTGTGGCAACAAAACACACGAATTTGTACGGCTAAGCGGTGCGTTTGCATCAAATGCATTCGATTGCGCTAGACGTACATTGTTGTTGCGGCGTGCGGCGGTGGGAAAAACCAGCGCCGAATCTGGCGAAAACCGCCAACAATGAGGCGCCGACAATTTCGCCCGTTTACCGCGGCGTCGCGCTGGAAATTACGCAATAAGATGGGAACTGGAGTAACATCACATCAACGGTGTCGGATGGCATCGAGCACAACGCACATACACACACATACACACACAGAACGCCAAAGTGACGACCAGTGTGCCAACGACAATTGTTTGCTTAATTAAGCATTAAATTGAAGCAAAACTCAAAAATTAACAGCACCTTTGTGTACATACGTACATTCAATGAAGAGCAGCATTGAATCAAAACAACACGAAAAACGTTTCTGTATAGATCTTTTTTATAACTCTATTTGAATGTAGTTACTTGCTAATTCTAGTTTTATTTTTTTGGGTTTTGTTAGTGTCTGTTTTTTGGGCCTTTTTGCATACATTGTCTGAGACAATAACCGCCAAAGACAATGAAGCGTTGTCCACCTTACGCCTAATGCGTTTCGAATGTATGTGTGGCATCCAATTAGCACTAACAAACGCTGATGTGACAAAACAATATCTCGCAAAAGAAATGCAAAGCATGTGAAAATGCGAGCGACAAAAAGATGACAAAATTTCGGGTAATTTGTCCGTCAGCGTCGTTTTCGTCGACGCATAATCAAGTTAATGAATGGTCCGAGACAGAACGAGCGCTTTTTTCGCGTTTCGTAAAGTATGTGGTGAAAATATAGCGAGTCGCAGCAATGACAAGAAATTTGTGTGCTCCGCTCGTTTTTGTCTTCTTTGACTTGATGGCTAATTATTTCACTCCGGATTTCCCTGTTTTAAAGCGAGGATTTTTACGGTGACAGTTAGAAAGCATGTGGTAATTAATTTGGTTTGTGAGTTCAAATTTGCAGCCTGCCTATGTGTGTGTGCGTGTAAAACGGACTTACCGTGGAAAACTTCGTCGATGAAAAATCTTCGACAAAATCCTCACTGGCGTTGTGGAAAACTTTGCACAAAATTAATTTTAATGATTCTTTTTGGAACTAATGCGAATTTTCACTATTTGCACAGTATGAGAATCCTTGCAGGATGCGCGCCGCGGCACATTTCGCACGTGCGCTGCACGACCACGTGCTCGTTTGTGTCGCGCGCAGGCGCGTGTACTAAGTTCGTGTGACGCACGTCTTGTTTATGTGGGCACAATTCTCGTGTTGGGCGGGTGGTAACACACACACACACACACACTGATATGATGTTGTTCAGTTTTTGTTTTAAAGTTTGGTAAAGTTTGCGTTTGTGAGGGTGGCGTGTTGGCACGGTTAGCTTAAGACTCGTGTGGCGTGGTTGACAGGTCTTCTGTCCGCGCGGGTTGGAGCGTGTGAGCGCTGCTTGGGTGCTCTGCTCCGAACGACGTCCGAACAGACACTGTCCGCGAGCGGATGCTGCGCGTCGCGGGCAGGTTCGCGTTCGTCGCTCGTGCGTTCGATGCTGGTGCGCGGCGGATGATGATACCACACGCGGCGCGGTGTGCGCCGCTCGGCCGCAGCCGCCAAGAAGTTGGCAAAGTCGCGCGTTCGCGCTGAAGAGGAGGCGAAGCAGCGCGACAGCGGCAGCAGCAACAAAACACACCACGCTGATTTCGCGCCCGCTGCTCCCGAAGACGAATGCGTGCGTTGGCCGAGAGCGTGCGCGAGCCAATGACGGGCGGGTCGCTCTGATTTTTCGCTCGTTGCGGTGGCGGCGGCGGTAGAGTGTTTTTGCATGCGCAGCGCGCCCAGCACACACTAGCGCGCGCGCTCGCGCTGTGCGTTTGTGTGTTGCGCGGCGTAGGCCTACGCGAAAGAAGCAGCGACGACGCATTCGAGTCACCGACGACGACGACGACGGTGACTGCGATGCCCTGCGAGCGGCGGTGTAACCTAATGCAATCCGCACCGCAAACGACAATTTGTTACGTTTTTTATCTCATGATTTTCGTACACCCATATATGTATAACTATGCATTGCATACCTAATAATAATAACCGATTTCAACTGGATTTCCGTAATATTTAATTAATTTTATTCAATTTTAATTTAAAAAATACTTAACTTTACAAAACTTCTAAAGTTTTTTTCAGCTGGTTTAATATTACATAATAACATTATTACATTCACGTGATAGTAAATTTTAATGTAATTAATCATTGAACAATGTAATACCAACTTAGTTTCATTAATGGCAGACAATAATTATTTACTTAACTAGTTGAACAAAACCACGGAGGCGGTGTTGTGATTGGTTGAAACTTCTCATATTCTTCTTGTAGTAGTTCTTGCGTAGTTCATGTGCGTAGTTTCTGAAAGATTTGCTGGCTTGTATGAAGTGATGTTACAGACAAGTTATGCAAAAAAGCGTTATACACAACTCGGTTAGTACGCATTTCACTTGCATAAATCTCTACCGGATTAATTGCGTAAAATGTATAGCAATATTGTTTTCCCAAGACCACATGCATAAGTAGTCATAACGTGCAACTTTACATGCCCGGAAATCTAATGATATCATGCAACAGTTACGATATGAGTTCATATCAACACTTGTTGTGATATGAATATCGATCGCCTCCTGCGTGCAAAGCGTGCAATGCATGCTATACGCGCGTCGAGAGACACTGACAACGTTCAATCAGCTGATTTTTTTATTAAGACGAAAATTTTCGGCATCATGCAGTTATAATGAATTTTTATATATTGTCTTGAGAGAAATAGGGTACGTAAACTCGTTGATAAATTCTTCGTGCGATAAACATCACTTATCAAGCTTGTTACGTAATATTATATATTAATTTTGCATATTTTACGGAAACTTAAACTATAGTTAGATATACTTAACTAAAATTAAGTGAAAAAACTAAAACCTATTCAATAACATAAATTGCATCAAACTTTGGGTTATCTGTCCTGATCTTAAACCTAATCAACCCTAACCTTGTAAATTTTAACCTTATTTAGTTTAACTACGACTAAGTTAGTAACCTAACCGAATCTAGCTAAACCAAGTTATGTCTAAGCAAATTTAAATTTAACCTAACCCAGTCTATTTCAACCTGACTAGAGTTGTAATTAAAGCTTGTCTGTTGAGGTCTACCTTTGACTAAATATGCCTATCAAAATTTAATCAAACCTAAACAAACCTAATGTAGCCCATCTGTGTCTAATCTCGTTCAACATTGCCTAACTGAGAACAATATAGGCTGATCCAGATGAAGTTAACTTGAACTCATCTTATCTAAGTTTACTTTAACTCGGATCGGAGCTTTCTTAAGCTAATCTAAACTTTACTAGGCTAGGCCGTTACGCTGATCTGGAGCAATTTTGATCTAAGCTATCTAGGGTCGTTTTTATACCTATTTTATTCTAATCAAATCTCAACGTAAGCACACCTAACGCTAGCTAAACTTACTCAAAATCTGTTACCCTCTGCTTCCTGGCACATGTTCCAGCCTATCTTGTCTATTGTTTTAGTCTTGATAAAACTAATCAAAATGAATAATAACCAAACATAGAAAGCCTGAGCAATTTAAATCTGAGGGAGGTTATTGGGGGGTGATAGATGATTGGCCTGATAAATTTGGCCACCCCCCCCCCCCTCCACCGGAATAGAAAAACCTGACCCAACCCAATCGAAGCGCGGCGCGTCCAAATCGCGCGACGCCGCCACAAGTGACTTTTACTTTTTTCGCTATGCAAAAGCCCAGCCGTGCGTCTGCGGCTGTGTGTGTGCTCCAGTTTACGGTAACGTTCTCCGCGCGCTCGGCGGCGATCGAAAGTGGTCATCTGGTGCGGCCCGCAGCGCGCCGCGCTGCTTCACGCGGAACACACCACATCTCACACACAACATACACAAGTATTTGTTTATGTGTGTGTGAATCTAAAAAAAGATTGCACACACGACTCTTCCATCGGGCGTGTACACAACGTGTACCTGTGTGTACGGTGCGTGCGTGTGGGTATCGATATGTCTCGATGCTGCCCGCGCCTGTGTGTGTGTGTGTGTATGTGGACGCGAATGTGATCTGCTTTAGATCGACGACTCTCGCGCCGCGCGCGACATAGAAGAGATCGGGCGAGGCGAAACCGGAGCGCCTGCGCGCCGCTGCCGCCGAAGGAGAGTGGCCGGGGCCTGTGCCCGCGCTCGCCGCGCGCACACACACACACACACACACCGCGGAGGCTATTAACGACGGACGGACGACGACGACTTCCTGCTTCGGACAACTTTTGCGCCGCGTCGCGCCGCCGACTACGCCACCGCAATCGCGGCCGCACGATGTATGCGCGCGCTCTGCCTACACGCGCGCCGCGCTGCGCTGCGACGAAAGGACGAGCCGCCGCCGCCACCAGTCCGGCCGCGCAATTGCACGAAGATTGATTGTTTTCAATCAGGAAAGTGTCAACCGCATTAGGAACAATTGCCACCTGGCAACGGCGAGGACCTGGGCTACCACCGCGCATCTAGGGTTACCAGGAAGTCGCAATTGGTTAAATTGGAATGTGGTGTGTCCAGAGGGGATACTGTTACCAGCAATGGAATGTTTACTTTGATTACTCTTTCACTAGGTTTGATTCCTGAATACTTCTTAGGCATACCTGAAGACCTTTCTATGAAATTTTATTAGCTATCTCAGGATTTTTCCAATGTACCTGAAGACTTTTGGGAATTGTTTGAAGACTTTTAGGGTATATTTAGGAGACGTATTTGGTATGTTTATCTCGTGATGATGTTGATGAGTATATTGCGACGATACAATAACGCATACTTACTTTAACTAGTGACGATAAGCATTCAAAACGAAGCAAAATAAAGCAATTATCTTAACTAGAAAGAACGAACAAAGCAACGTTGTAATTGGTCGAATCTCCCCAATGTTCCACGAATTACTATAATTCTCCATTAATACTTCAAATACGCGTCGTTTGCAAAAATATTTACCTTGCTCGTTGCGTAAAGTACTAACACTAATTGTACTCCTTCGCAATGGAATGGAGCTAATTAATATTAATAATTATTGATTCTTAGTCGGATGACAAGTTAGATGATCTGTCTTTTCTGTGGGGAATCTACTAGAAGTTTTGGGACTTATGTAATTTTACTGGAACGCTGTTGGAAGGTGTCTGTAAGGTGGTTTCGATTTGTTGTACATGTTGTCCATCATGTGGTAACCCTACCGCCACCGATGAAATACGATCGCGGCCGTGCCTCGAGTCGCACGCTGAAACTATAACAAATTCAATATCTATTCATAGCACGCCATTCGGGCGGTGTTATTAATACCGCATTTGTGCCAATTGAAATCGACATGTCGCGAAGTCGCGCACTCGGCGGCAGCGCGTACTACCGCAGGGGGGCAGTTCGTCGCAACTGGCTGCCCATGGTGTTCATGTGCGGCATGCTCGTGCACGATGCGCGCACGGCCCCGCAATGGGCAGCGGCGGTGCCGCTGTGTGTGTGTGTGTGTGTGTGTGTGCAAACACGTCTCGGCCGCGTATTGCGCGAATAATGTATGCCTCCCACATGCGCGCGCGGCGCTGATTAGCGACGACGCGCCTCCCTTCCTCTCGCCGCGTGGTGTGCGCCGCCAGCCAGCAGCACACATGTGCTCCTCGCGACGCGCATAAATCCCCCCAGGCGGCCCCGCGCCACCACTAACGAACCCGGCGGCGATCAAGTAGGAAGCGACACATCAACCACACATCAGCCAACCGCGCCGGAATGCGTGCAGTCCGCATGGAGTACAGGGTACCGACGCATGGTGTGCGGCCGAATTTTGCGCTCCGATCGCATCGAATTCCGCGATCGCATTTGTCGCATTTCTACACGGCTGCGTGTACAAGCACGCGGAATGCGTATACCGCAGCGGTAAAAGTCCAATAAACGCACGTAAAAAATCTATCAACAAGTCGACGGCGGCGCACGAGCGCGCTCGCAACTTTTTACGACGTTCGTAAATCAAATTTGCAGCCAGCCGCGCACCGGCCAGCCGAACTGCTGCAGTTGTAAATTCATTAAAATTCATTAACACATCGTTTGCGATTTTACACACACACACACACACATGCGCATTCCTACGCGGGTAGGAATACAATTTGGCGGGTACCATGGAAGGACACCAAATAGGGATACTTTTAAAATACATATTAAAAATGGTAACCACTATTGCCAGCGAATAACGGTCTACGCAAATGTGTAACATGGTAATTTCCCATTAGACGAGGGTACCACCAATATTGAACTGGAGTCATAAATGGAAAACGGGGACCACAAATGTCCCACGTTTACCGCAAAACTACCTTGGGTACCTCGAAAGTAAAACGCGTTAACCAACCACCGCAAAATGCTAAACTGGTACTAACCTTCTACGGGTACCACAAGACAAACGCGAGTACTAATATGATGTGCCGTCAAACTTAACAGCCTAAAGAAAGTATAACTTTGCCGATCCAATAATGTATCTATTTATATTAACCGAAGATAAGGGTACGATGGAATAAGGACCCAGGTTTACCTTAAATATTTATAATGATATATACAAATGTCTGCGTAAAGTAAGCATCTGATTCTTAAAGAGGAAGTTGAGATGAAGTGGGTAATCATCACACCAGAAATTGCTAAACTATCATGGTACTACAAACATTAAGCGGGTACCCCTTAGACAACTTGATACGGGACAGGTAATCAGGTATGCAAGGAACTTATTGAATCATCTTTATAATGTTGATTATACGATTGTCAATGAGATGGTTGGGGAATGTATCAGCTGAACCAGAAAGGGTACCACCTAAACAATCAGATGAGGAATACGTAATCAGGTATTCTAGGTAATAAAGATTGTTCTTTCGGAATCGTAATTGGTAAACTGAACCACTTTTGAGGAATGCATTGAATCAGCATATGTCTTGATCGAGTTGAGCATATGATTGCCAGACGAGATGGTAGGGATGCGAATGATTGCAAGATGGTGTGTGCGCAATCCGGGTGATTGTTGTTTTCGGCGAGCGGGTTTTGCGATCGGAGATGGTGTGCGGCGCTGGCTAGCCGCGCTCTGGTCGAGTGCACACGTCTCTCCCAGGAGCGGTGAGCGAGTGATAGTAAAAGTGGCCACGCCTAGATCGCGATATACACGTAGCGCGCTGATTTTCGATCCGCACGCACACACATACACACACACCAGCAGCGGTGGCAGCAGCAGCAGCAGCAGCAGCAGCGGGGCCAGCTAGTGCTCGGACAATATTAAATTCCGTTATGTTACCTTCTGCATTTTTTTTTTCGCCTGCGCTTGCGCTAGCGCAGCCGGGTACATGCAACATCTGTGTCTCACCGCCGTAATGCAGTAATTGGATCGAATTCTCTCGTCCGCGCACACCAAACGCCAAGGACACTCGCTGATGATTTAATTAATCGGTTTCCCACCGTTTCATCTCGACGCTGTGTCGCGTTTAGAAATGTGACAGGTCAGCATGTGCATAGCACGGACGATTGTAATCTACTTTCTTTGGTGTTTGGAATGTTTGCATCGATACTTGGAAGCTAGAAACTGCAAACTTCTAATTTTGGAATGTGTCAACAAGACATAAAAATTGGTTCATACATTGAGTTTGTTAGTGTTTCTCACAATTAGTCGTTGTTTTTGGGTGTAGTAAGCGTCATTAGTAAGTCCCTTGTAAGAGGTCCTGAAAGATCGTGGTATCGAGCTTTGCAAGGCTCTATGTCAATAAGGCTTAAAAATTGCTTTATAAAGTGAGACTTTTTAGTTAGTACAAGTAGTTTTTGTTGGGTTTAGTGATATAGTAATGCTATTAGTTAGTTCCTTGTAAAAGTCCTGGAAGATAAATACGTTGATGATGGTAGTATTAAAGTTTGTAATGCGCTATGACAACGAGACATAAAAGAATTAACATTTGATTAAAATTGATCGTTTAGTAACTATAAGTAGTTTTTGTTGGGTTTAGTGATATAGAAGTGCGATTAGTGAGTCCCTTGTAAGAGGTGCTCAAAGATAGTAGTTAATGATGGTAGTATTGAAGTTTGATGCTCTATGTCAATGAGTCTTAAAATATGGCTTATAATATGATTTTTTAAATCAATTATAAGTAGTTTTCGTTGGGTTTGATAGTAAAGAGGTACGATTAATCAGTGCCCCTGTAAGAGGTCCTAGAAGATAGACGCCGATGGTCGCAGCGTTGGATTTCGCGGTGCTCTCGTTTTTCCGCTCACTTCGCCGCTTCGCACGTAACAACATCCGATACCGAGGCATGGCTGCAAAATAAACACTCATAAATAAGTAAATAACTCTATCTGCATGCGGCATGCGCAATTCCGTAACAAATGAAGCGTGTGCGCGCGCGCGCGGTCCGGGCCCCGCAGAGTGGATGTGTCACTTTCACTGCTCGGCTGCTGCGGTGCAGGCCCGGCGCATGCGATGCGGCCGATGAGGAGAGACGAAATGGAAAAAAGCGTTCGCGCGCGCGCGAGTTCGCAAAACGAAAAACACGGGCGCGCGAGGCGAGGCGAGCGACAATTTCCGCGTTTCGGCGCGTTAGAAAAGCGCGCGAGCGCGCGCACTCGCGCAGCGTTTTCTCGCGGGGCAGCAGCGGCCTGCTTTGTTTTTGGGCGCGTCGCGTCGGGCGGCAGCTTAATTGCCACCGCTGTCCAGGTAGCCGGGTAGCCGAGAGATGCGAAAGCAGTCACGCCGCCTGCGGTGTGTGCATGTGCGTCGTGTGCGTGTCTGCATCGGCGGCGCTGCGGCGAGAGGCAGAGGCGGAGAAGGCACGTGCCGCTCGCGAGGAGCGAATTAGAAAAATGCTCGCCTTTGCGCAACCCGTCACGATTGGACTCGTAATTACGATGAGCGATGAAACCATTTCGGATTGGTTTCATGTTCGCAAACTATCTATTCTTACGACAAAACTGTGTATATAATCGTCAATATTTTAAATTGACTGTAATAATTAGCGTTTTTTTTTTCTTCTTTACAAAACGAAACACTTAATGATTTACACGGTTATTTGCGGTTTTGCTATTCTTGTATATTTTTCTAATTAAAATTGTAGCTAGCTCACTTCAACTTATACTTGACTCTTTTCTTAAAATTTCTTCAAATTTACGTTTTCTTCTTAATACTTCCGTTTGGTAACTTTTTTTTGCATAACTTTTTCGAAAAACTACTTTACAATTGCTTATTAGAGTATCTGATGTCAAATGCACGCGTATGTACCCTCGGTAAAGATTCGACCAATCACAACACTACGTCGGTTGTCTTGTTCTACTGGTTGGGTTAAGCACGCATGCACTGCGGCAAACAAACACTTGCAGCTTATAGGAAGTCACAGAGGAGTCGATCGATATCCCATATCGTAACAAGTGTTGATATGAAGCTCATAACTGTTGAACGGTATTGTCAGGTTTCCGTGCATGTAAAGTTGCATGACATGACTGCTTTCGCATGTAGTTGTGGGAAAATTATATTTCAGTACATGATAATAAAGAGAATTCATACGTAAGAGTCTGTAAGATCGATCATAACTCAAAAATCGGTCTTGTGATTATGTTTTTGTTGGAATTGTCTTCGCTTAGGGTAGGATAATTTCTATTAAAACAAATATTTTTTTCTTGGGCGTTGTATGGTTTGCCGGAACAGCTAGTATGCTTTTAAATATCATTTTCAATTTTTAAAATCGGTAAATAAATGCTAAAGAAATATTCTGTTAACTGGTTAAAGATGCCCCAAAAAACATACAAGAACATAATACACACGCGGATAAAATCAACTTGCACTCTCAAAGGAATAAAGCAAAAGCAAAACAAGTTGCGGCAATTACACCCGAAGATGCAACACGAAAGGCATCGCGCTGCCCTTCGCTCTCGTTCACTTTTACTTTTTTACAACCACGCGCGCGCGCGTGAATGAAGAGCCGGACCGGAATGCCGTACGATTCACGTAACGCGCGCGAGCGCATTGCCGTCGTCCTCCTTGGCATCATCTGCCGCTCCCGCGCAAGCATCTTTCTATTTCTTCATCGGGTGGCTCACACACGTACACACACATACACACACACAGCAATACACTAACACATGCCTCCTCAGAACCTGGGGACCTGTTTCGGTCGCGGTTACCGTAACAGTACCACCGCATACGGTGCCCCACAGGCAACAGCGCACCGAACGAAACTGAAGAAAAAAAAACCGAACGCAACAAGGATGACCTACGTTACGTCGCACTGCATTACGTGCATTTTACGCGGCCTCGCGCCGCGTCGACTTTTTCGGACGCATTTCGGATGCGTAAAGGTCAACCGGCTCCGCATCTTCATCTTCGGCGGCCGCTGCTGCTGCCTCTCCTTCGGCGCCTCTTCGGACCACGCCGGCCAATGCGTCATCGGCGTTTTCTCACGCTGATGATGACCGAACCCAATTGCGTTTGCGCAATGTCCGATGCGCTCACATACTCATCCACACGTACACCTCGTGCGCTTCTATTGTGCTTAATTAATTTGTCATTTGTTTTACAGGCTGCTTAACAAGATGGATGGGACGGCACGGCGAGTGAGTAGAGCGCAGCGCTAATTGGCCGGACGGACAATTAAACGAGGTAAGTGTGAAGCCTTCGCGAACGGGCACGTTTGAGGTGGCTTACCGTCGCGGCGGCATGGTGCGCGCTCGGCCGGTAGTCGTAAAAACAGATTGGTTAATATCTTATAATCTTCATGGGAAACATGCAGCGCATTCGTCTAGTAGCCTGGCAGTGACAGGCTACCACATTTTTTAGCATTTCTGAGTGGCATTCTTAATTGGATACGAAAAAAATGTGCTTCTTGATTTTGCTTTTTCGTTCTCATATGCAGTTTCTCGAGTTAAATTAACGTACTACAAGTAGATTTAACGTAACATAGCTGAAGCTAATCAAATCAAACATGAATAACATAATTTGAATTAACTCCTAGCTATTTCAATAAAATTCAATGAAGGACTACATCATGAGGTAACCTGAATTGGATTAAATTGATTTTACTATTGATATACTCATGCCAAACCCAACCTGTTATTACTTAAGTATTTTTATTATAGTCTTGTCTGTATCATAAGTCATCATACTTCATTCAGATTTTAGACATTCTGCGACGATCTATGGTTTTTCAATGATTTCCAATTGGGAGACTTCAGTCTTTCTTGTCCTGACAGTCTCCCTCCTAACATCTTATTGAAAATGGTTTCTGTCTAACTTCACCTAAATGAGAGATACAATTGTAGTATCAGGACTTTCAGGCTGTAAGCTGCTCTTTACTTTCAAACAAATCTTTAAAAAATTTAACTCATATGGAGGTATAACATGTAAGTCCCGTAATTAAGGACTAACTAATTTGAACGTAACTCTTTTTTTTCCTAGAGCTTTACAGTCCAAATTGGGCCTTGGTCTCCCTCACTCGTCTCCTCCATTCCTCCTTGTCCTGAGCTACACCTTTCCATTTTCCTAGACACATGATTTTCTTCTTCTTGATTGAGTTCCTTCAAACTTTTCATAAAGGGCTTTTCGTGGTACACTCTCGTTGTCATTCTCAGTACGTGCCCTGTATTGATCGCAACCTAATCTTGCTCAAATGTTCTTTATGTGCTAAGGCTGCTTTCCCACAAAACATCCTCTTCAGTAGCTTTTTGTTTTTTTCAAAAAAAGTGCAAAGAATCACCGGAGGCAAATGCTAGAAAGTCTGATAAAGGAGAAACTAATTTAAGATTAATTATTCTAAACAAACATAATGCACCCCATTTGAGGTTCTCTTGGAAAACATTTAGAATAAATCCCAGGAAAATAGCCTAGTAAGAGATCACATTTTTTTTCAACAAAGCCTGCGTCTGAAAACAAAGACCACCGCCTAATAAGTCGCGCGCAATGAGCAATCGCAATTTTCGTGCGATTATTACAAGGAGCGCGCGCGCTGTGCGCGTGTGTGTCGCGCGCGCGCGAACGCAAATGGTAGTTGTGACATTTACAGCCTTTGCATGAGGATAAAGTGCACGCGCAGATCGGGCGCGAAACGCTGGCCTGCCTGCCTGCCGTACTGCGGCGGCTCATTCACCAGCCGAGTGACAAACTTACCTGCGAAATTTGTTGCATTGTCCGCGGTGTGCACGTGCAGCGCGCGGCGCAAAGTACAAGGATTAGAACATAGCCACACATACACGTAGATACATCTGCTTGCGTGTACGCGTGTGTGTGTGTGTGCAGCTCTGCGAAATTGAATGTTTCGCGCTGGCTGCAGTTAGCAGCGGCGCAAAAATGCATTCGCTCGCGTCCTAGGCGAGAGATGAAAGTAGCCGAGACAATTAAGCAAAGCAGCGGGCTCAGATCTCAATTAAATCGCTGCTGCTGGTACGACTGCCGTGGCAGCAAGCACGACGACGACGACGGATGATGGTTGCCCATGCGATGTGTAAACATTCGCAACCGCTGGGCGTTTGCTCGTTACGCGGCTGCGCTGCTGCTGCTGCTGCTGCGCTGTGCCTGTTGTCTCGCTTTTTTTTGTAATTTCGTTTAATAAGTGTATTATTAAGATCGCCGCGGCTCGCGGCCTGCGTGGAGCGGCGTGACCTCGATGCGTCGTCGGTCGCAGCCTCTCTCGCTTCATTTTTGCTGCGCAAGGCGATGCAATTTTTCGGATCCAGCGCGCCCGTCGCACGTAACGAAATCAAGGTTCGATTGGTTTTTCAGCTCTTACACATAGATAGATGGCTAGGTGGTGGTAGCGTTCGTTGCCAGCTTACGATTACGTGCGATTTATCCCACAAAGAGGCTGTGTGTGTACGAAATGCGCATTTTGAAAGATATTAGACTGGTGGCACAACTAGGACAAGTTGAAGGGGAGTGCAAGTTGCATCATTTTGTAATTGTAAGTTCTGGAGGATGGTAATCTGAACTCATGCATTTCGATATTAAGAATATCATAGCTCCTTCATTGAAACTAGAAGGCCCATAGAAGGCTACCCTAATGGTGTCCTTACTAGGTATTACTAGCAATATGAGTTCTAAAGTTGTAAATATAAAGTAAATATGAGTTGCACTTTCTGAGCGACTAGTCCCTAGTGTGTCCTTAGTCTTAGGAAACATTGCTCTGAAAAAGACTCCCAGCTCAGTTTCAACTAGATGGGTCATTCAATTGTGGTGTCAAGGCTTGCAGCCCATTTCCTCATTTGGTCTGGGTTACCACATGTACAACCTATCCAACCTAGTTTTAAGAGAATATAACTCATCTGGATATTACTCTTAAAGTACACTTAAAGCTATGTAGTCTTTCTAAGCAAACTGTCTTTTGCTAGTGAGTCTTACGAGCTTAGGAACATCGCATTGAAAGAGATTCCCAGCTCTTCTGTCTAGATGAGTAATATGATATTAGGGCTTGCAGGCCGAAGTGAGCTCTTTATTTCGTCAGGGTTACTACCGGAACCAAAAATGTAAAACCTAGTAATTTTAAGAGAATGTAACCCATCTGAAGCAGAACAGTCCCAAAATCAAATTTTGTCCAACCTACGCAGTCAGTTCCCTATCGAATCTTATCTTGCGTTTGCTCTGTCATTCTTGAAATCTCAATTCTGCTTCAGAAACAATATTCAGAATTCTTTGAAAGTTATTTATTGAAAGTCTAAATTATATAAGTTTGATTCAGATTTCATGGAAGTGGTAAATTTCCATGGTAATTGCTTGATATGAATGGTCATTTCTGCTTGTGATGATCTTGTAATAAGAAATAATTTCTAATTTTCTGGGACTTATTGAGCGATTTGTCGTGGCGTTCGATCGTGAAAAAGGAAGGAAAGAGCTGCGCGCGCAAAAAACAACACAACAAAACGCGATCATAGCGGCCCGGCCGCGAAGCGAAAGTGACATAGAAATGACTAGGCTATGACGAGATTACGTTACGCTCGATCGGGCGACAACGACGAAATCGGCGTGAAACAAGGCGGGCGGCGGCGAGTGTCGTCGATGCTGAAGAAGAGGTGCAAGGAAAGAAAAAAAACGCAACAAACGCGCTTTTCGCACCGAGGGCGACCGAAAAATCCATCGCGCCGAGGCCGACGATTGACGTCGCCGGGCGTTTGTCGCAGCTCGCTGCCGATCCGCGGAGTGCGTGAATTTCTTGTCGCCGACGGACCGCGGAGGAGACCCGTTCGCTCCGTTCATCCGTCATCGAGCGCTCGCGCGCGCGCCTAGAAACCGCGCAACGAGCGATGAAAAAGAGAATGAAAGGATGACAAATGACGGCGTTGCCTGCTGCCGCCGCTGCCCAGCGTAAAAAGTGTATCACTTTCGAATAATGTCGAAAACTTTAATTAAACTCGAAGCGACACAAACACACACACACACGCACACACTTGCACACAGCCCATGGTAGCTATATTAGAACAGATTAGCCATGTACGTGCACGTGTTGGTGTTATGGGGCTGTGGCTCTCGCACACACACACACACGCACACACTGACAGGCTGCATACGCTTAGCATATCAAGTGTCATTAAACAGATCGCCTTTTGGACATCATTATGGCTAACGAGGACATCGAGAAACAATCTCACAAACTTGAGCGATAATTAACTGACGCCGCTTTAAGATTGCGCGCATATTAAAAGAATCGCGTATTTCTATTGCAGTGGGCTGTTTTTTCGCACCTTCACTCACATGTCGCGCTTTATTACTTGTAAATGTTATAATATTGCAAACAATTATGCTTCAATTATTATTAATGTTAACATCTACAATTTGATACGTTTAGGAAGGCTTGGAGTTTAAGTGACTGTAAAATTGGAAATTACATGTTGTCCAATTAGAATGTTTCAGCTTCATTAGGTTGGTTTGTCTTTGTAATTGAAACCAAATCTAACTTCTAACTACTACTAAGTTCAAAATTGAAGTCCCAACCTAAAGTTACGTTATGTTCTGATACATCCTAGGTTAACCTGAAATCAAAGTAATCTATCTGAAACCTAAGATAGCATAACATAACCAGATCCTCAATTGAATCAAGCTAATCCAATTCAACCTGAATAAGTCATCTAATTAACTTCAATCTAACTTAAACCTAAGGTAATCTGTCTTGACTCCATCAACTCCACATGAGTCCATTCTCAACCTAAAATAACCTAACCAAACCTAATGAGACCTGACTAAGCTTATTCTGCATCAACCTTAGTTTGAATTACCTCAACTAGCTTAACTAATTCTCTGCTCAATCTCAAGTGGTAACCAATTGGAAGCTTGAAGGTTTCTGCTCAACTCAAACTAGTAGGGATATTTCTATATTGTGACACAACGAATGATGTATGCTCAAGAGAAGCTCAATCAGTTGGAAACCTAACCTATATCAACATACATTGTAACCCACCCAAGAAATTGCGGTTGATGTAATGGGAAGTTCCAGAAAGCACGTGGCTTATTGAAGGTCAATGACCTATGAGAAGGCAATCACGTGATAAACACGTGCATTGGAAAATATAGAGGGATTGATAAGTAGGTATGTAATCTAGTGTCATGTTCCAAATTTCTTTCCCAATTGGCTCATGTAACCCTGAGAGAACCCCTGTAGAACTAAAGACCACAAAACCTCATCTAAACAGGTGCCAGCTTAATCTACACCAACATATATTGCAAGCCACCCCAGCAGATACACACCGGGTGGAAACCAAAATATCATAGAGCAAGCTGTTGATGTGGTGGGAGACTCTAGGGAGCACGTGACCGATGGAAGATTGATGACTTACGCAATCACCCAATCAGGTGCAAACCTAACCTACACCAACATATATTGTAACCCACCCAAGCAGAAACGCGCCAGGCGAAAACCAAAACTCTATAGCATAACTTATTTAGCGTCGGCGTGTTGGCGGCGATAATTAATCCATCAATCAAAGCCCGTCCCGCGGTTATTGATTGTTCTTCGGCGAACGCGCGCCGCCGTATTGTTGCAAAAATCGCGCACTTTATCGGGCGCGCGTTGTCGTAATCGGCACGCATACGCGAGCGCGCCCGGCCGCGCCGAATAGAAATCGGCTGCGGCTGTTTATCGCGTATCTGGTTCATTAGTTATTGGTGGCTTACTTCGTTATGGACGTTTTTCGGGCCGCGCAGCG
This sequence comes from Drusilla canaliculata, assembly GCA_027574885.2. Taxonomy (NCBI): domain Eukaryota; kingdom Metazoa; phylum Arthropoda; class Insecta; order Coleoptera; family Staphylinidae; genus Drusilla; species Drusilla canaliculata. Next base: position 21,040 of record JAODGA020059297.1, read on the forward strand.
TCTTTTTCGCGTTTCGAAGATTCGAATCGCTGGCAGCGGCGAGCGGCTAGAACGACGCCAACTCGGCGTCCTCCCAGATAAAGAGAGAGAAGAAAGAAAGAGAGAGAGAAACAGAGAGAAAAAAACGCCAAAAGCGACGCGTTAAAAATGGCATAACAATAGATTATTATTATTGGTTTGTGGGTATATATCCACCGCGGCCCCGAAACGAGCGGCTCATTATTATCGGCATTATTTATTGCATCGCTTTTCGTAGGCGATTTGGCGTCCGCGCGGAGATGCACATCTCCGCCGTCGAAATGCCGTGCGTTCGACTGTGTTTAGTCGTTGAAATATGGGGTGCTTTTTTATAGGTATGTCCCACTTTTGGCCCATCACAGCGCGGCCACGCAGTCGCAAAGTGCGCGTCTTGGCGCTTTTCACGAATCGTCAAAACTCGCGTAAAACCAAATTTGGGATCGTTAGCGCAGCGCTGTTATACTTACGCCAAGCGGTACCTACACGCTGTAGTAAATCAGACAATTAAGAGACGAAAGAGATTGAGACATATTACATTCTTTCGCATTCGTTTAGATTAGCGCGCATAATTTAGCATTGAGTAAGCAGCAGCGGCGCAAGCGGCTTCGCTTGTTGCTGGTTTTTTTTGTTTCTGCTTTGCTTCTAACTCACTGCGGTCGGTACGCCGGCAATTTTCTTAATACTTTGCAATCTTTTCGGTTGCCGTCGTCTGTCTTGTCCCGCATTGCATTGTTTCGCCGCGCCGTATCCACGGCGAATGTAATCGTGCGTAATGCAAATGTGTAAATAATAGCGGCGTCGCTTTGCGGCCGGGCGCGGAGACGTCAAACGCTGACGACGACGACAACGACGACGATGATGAATTGCAAATTAATCTAGATTAATCCACCGCATGAGATTGGTGAGCTAATCACGCTCTCTCTAAGTGCTAGAAAATGCAGCATTTTATACTACAATGGATCTTACCCTCTGCTAAGGAATCCTAGATTAAGCAATCACTTGAACATTGCCTGGTCCCACCCTAACATGCATCTAAATTTGAACTTTCTGATATAATCGAGGATCATCCGCAGCTAATATAGATTGTACCCAAGCCTATCCAACTTAATTCATGAATAATGCTAACACCTAATCTCAACTGGAACATATATAGACTTCCTGAACTTGAGCTGGAGTCTATAATCTGCAATGGACCTAATCTAGGTCTGCCCGAATGACGTAACCTAACATAGATCTACTCGGATTCTTTATACTTCATTGAGTTTTGACCGATGGACCCAATCTAATTCTGTCCTAATCATCTAATCCAACAAGGACGTTACGCGTTTCTTCTATATTTTATTGAGTTTGGAAGAAGTGTTTGATGGTGATGAGAGATTCCAGAAAGTATGTGACCAATTAAAGGTCTATGACCTAGAGGGTGGTAATCTTGTGGTAAACGCGGGTATTGATCAAAATGGAGAGAATCTTAGAAAAATCGTCTTTGTTTGTAAACGGGAACATATATGGACTTATCCTGAACCTGACATGCACTTAACATGTATAATCTGCCTTGGGTCTAACCTAATTCTTATCTAAGTATCACAAACCTAATATGAACGTTACTCAGACTATCTCTATTTTATAAAATTTGGAAGAAGCGGTTGATGTGGGGTGAGATTCCGAGAAACACGTGACCAATTAAAGGTCAATGACCTACGAAGTGGGAAGCTTGTGGGAAAACTGCGCGTAGGTTGTACACGATCAGTTAATCTCAACTGAAACATAAATGGACTTATCCTGAATCTGACCTGCACCTAACCTGTCTATAATCTATCTTGGATTCAACCTAATTCTGTCTTAAGTATAGAATCTAAATCTATAGGTTGATGTGATGGGAGATGCCGGAGCGCACGTGGTCGATTGATGGTCAATGATCTGTGGGAAGGCAATTACGTGGTAAACACGTGCATCGGTGAAAATGGCGGGAATCCGTGAAAAATCGTCGCTGATTGCAGTTACAGGCAATTGCGAGCGCAAAGTGAAAAGGGGAAAACGACGCGCGTACGTCCGCTGGTCGTGCACGATCAGCGCGCGATCAATTGCAGCGACGCATAAACGCCGTATTAATTAGCGCGCGCAGTATCTGGTGTTTCATCCGCGATAATTTAATTTCATGCAGCGGCGCATGTTTTCGCGAAGCCATGTCATTTGCATTTATATTGCGCGGATTTGCACTTGCTGCGTGCGTCGCGGCGACACGAAATCGAGAGTGGAAAGCGCCGGATGTGAAACTCGCTCATTTCCACCCGACACAAACACACGCATATTTGAACGCGTACACACAAGCAAACGCACACACACACACAGGCAGACATGTAGGAACCTAGGAGCAAACGCACACGGCACACACGAACAACAAAAGGAGCGTGTGCGCAAGCGCTGGCGGGCAATTAATAACATGCCAGCGCATTTTCTGGCAGGAACAATTCGTCGCGAAGGCAGGCCGAGCCGGCAGCCGGCAGCAGGCAGTGGTGTAGCCACCGCGTCGGAACAGCCGTTAGCATTTTGCTCTAGTTTAAAATGACTTTCGATTTTCGTCAAATATGGCCAGCGGTCGTTTGCCGCGCAAACATGCACGCACACATGGACGGATTCATGCGCATACACGCCGGCGCACACATCCATCTATATTCTCTCGTTTGTTATTTCGCCCGCTTCGCTTTTATCTATTAAGCGCAGTGGCAGCAGCGAACTGGGCTTGGCACTTTTCCTTCTTTCCATCGCCGGCTACCGCACACGCACCGCTCACATTCACGCCGGCAATGAAGAAAGAGTCCTCCTCATTAGGAGGAGGTACTGCACACTCGCACAAGCACAGGCGCACGGTGGCTATCTGTCAAATTGCGCAGCAAAGTTTCGATTTGGTGATTTTCTGCGTAACAACACAGTAATCAGCTGTAAAATGAGCATTTTTTTGTTTGCTTTCGCGCGGAAGAGTGGAGATAATAAGATAATAATGCTTAAGTAAGTTAATGCAGGTTTATTGTATTATTATGATTCAACATTATTCATGCCAAATATACAATAACTAAGATCGACTTCTAATCAAACTTGGGCCTAATCGAATTTTACTTAGTGTCAATAAGAACCAAATATGGACATTTTACGATAAAGATAGGTCTTGCAAGACATGATCTGTAACTTGAATCTATTATGAACCTGACTCTGGTCTAATGAATCAAAGTTTGGACTTAATTATGTTTCTAGTCAGACCTATCTAACTTAATCTAAACCTGGTCTTAGATGCCAATATTTATTATAACCTGGAATACAGTTAGGATCTACTTGGCTCTAATCTACCACAATTTATATCCAAGTTATACCTAATGGGATTAACCAGGACCAAATGATGACCTAACCAATTATATTAACTTTACATTACTTATTCAATTTCAATTGGATCGAATCTAATTGTATTTAATTTACCCTTATTTATTCTATATGAACCTGACATATGTCGATGTAACCAATTATGAAAATCTTGTGCTAATGGAGTAAACTCTATCAAAAAATCGTCTCCAACCCATTCTAATGTGCTCAGCCTAATTTAAGATAATCAAATGATTCCGATACGAATAAGGAAATGCAGAGAACCTGTTACTGTGTACATACAATGTACAGGGTGTCTGTTAGTGTTGCGAATGTGAATAACGAATAATCTCGCTCTGGGCGTAGGCTTATAGACTGACTTAAGTTATGGTTATATTCGCGCATGTGCGCAGCACTGTTCAATCTGTCGCCCGTTCAGCGCCATGGTGTGTGTGCTTATATATGGATGTGTAGGCATATGTGTGTGTATGTGTGAGTGTGATTTGCGGAATTGCATTTTATGCTATCAGCGCGGTTGGACCGCATTGCAACACATCGACATGACGACGACAACGACGACGGTCCTCGCGCTCTCGCGCTACCACAGCGCACCACGACGACAACAAACAGCGCGCAGTGCGCACCACGAGCTGAAAAAAAGCCAAAAAGTTGTAGGTGTTGCTACGGTTATTGCACCGGCAATCACGCTGCGAGCGAGCCGCTGGCCGAAAGAGAAAACGCAGCGCGCGCGCGCGCGTTGTTCTGTGTGTTGTCGACAGCGTCTTCTTCTCCCTGTGCGCACGCAAACACCCAACGCACGCACACATGCCCACCGAGGGGCGGCAATTGTGCGATACTAATCTCGCGCCAGCGCCGACGCGATTGCGCCGCGCGACTTTTCCAATCGGCTTTCAATTATGCGATCGGGCGCGATTGGCGATTAGAATTGCTGTGCGGCGGAACGACCGCGAGCAGGCGCGCGCGCTCGATCTAAATGTCACCCGGCTGTATGCATGCATTTTTCTTCTTCCTCTTTCGTCACACGCGCGTCGCACACCGCGGCGACGTACGCCGCTGGCGCTGGTGGCGCATGCGTGCGGCTGATTTGTGGAAAATGATTTGTTTTTATCGCCGCGGTGGCGCGGCGGTGGGCATCCGGCGAGAGGGCGCTGTGCGCCGAACGCGCCTCATCGCGGATAGCGTTCGATGCTAATCTTAATTGTGGGCGGGTTTGCGTATTGTTGCGATGCGCGACCGATGAGAGGATGGTCGTTTGCTGTGTACGTCCACGTGTGGGCATTGCAGAGCGTCACCAGACAGGGTTGCCAGCAGGAAATACATACGACAAACCAACCTAGAATTTTACCTAGGTCTAGACATTGGATTTAGGGATCACATAAACGTGCAAGACCTACACTAGTTGAACCAAAATTTGAGATTTTGGCAAATTTATGGATTTGCTGTACTATTGCTCTTAGGCATCAGACTACTTGGACATAAGCTAATAGACCAAGCAATGAGATGGCGTTGGTTAACTTAACATCGAGTAGTGCGTATACCAGATTCCAGTGTTTAGTAAGCATGGGACTCATCAAGGTTTATTTTGTATGAAATATTAGATTCTTCTATACCTTGGTTGATTCAGTAGACCTGATTCTACACCCGATTTGGTTCTAACATGATCTCTTCTATTAAGTTCTTCAGGAAGTCAACCTAATATAGCTCCCTAAACCTACCTCTATTAAACCTAGTCTAATCGAAGCAAGTCCTAATCTTACATAACTTAGAGCAAATGTATGGTAACGTAGAGTGCGTCAAATCTATCCTGGTCTTTACTTGGTCAGGACCATTTCAGACGGATCCAAATCTATCTCGTACTTTATAATACGGATAAAATGATTGCTATGCTTGTGTATACATTGATAAATTCCGTTCAGTATTTCATTGGGAAAGCGATCGAACTGCGAGATCGAAGCAGGCACCTTGGCAACCCTAATGACGTCGTAAAATTTGCATCGATTTCAATTTTCGCTCATCAAGTGCAAGCGATCGCCGGGCGTCGCCATTGTCGACGCCGCCGTTGTTCGCCGATGGCTCGTCGTCGGCCGCGGTGCTTGAGCAACGCTGAATTAGAATTAGATCCGGATCGGGTCGGGTCGGGCGCGGGGCGGCGGCCGTGGTGTTGCCGGACGAAGAGTTCCCTTGGCACAATTAGAAGGCTGCGCTTGCTGCTGCTGCTGCTGCTGCGCCGCACCATCGTCGTCGCGAGAGAGCCGATGCCAATGAAGCGGCGCGCAGCACGTAGGTATTACCAGATCGCGAGCGAGTTGCGCGTGCAGATCGAACGGAACGCATCTAGCGGGCGCCGCCGGCGATGGCGCGGTGAGCGCAACACAACGGTAGTTTCGGACCGCAGGCGGCTGTATGCTGTGCGCTGCGCGCGCCGTTGTTGTTGTTGGTTTCGACTTCTTTTTTTATTGCTCTCTACGCTTCCACCGCGCTTTTTGTGGCCGAATTCAAGTCATGCGGAAATTTCGCTATTCGCCGGGCGTTGCACAACGCCCGGCTTGCGCAACGGATCCACGGTGGATCCTTGACGCGCCGCCGCCGCCGCCGCTATCCTTGCATCCCCCCAGCCGTGTGCCTTCGGCGCGCTGCTGGTAGTGGTGGTTGCCTGCAACTCGTGACAATTACGAATACGTGCGCGCCGATTGAAAATGGTAAACAGTCATCTGCGGCTCGCGCGCGCGTTGCGCGATCGCATTGCGTTTTCGAATAGATTGTAGATCTATTAGAAGAGCGCGCGCAACGAGCGAACCACACCCAATTGTGTTGTACGTTTGCGGCGGCCGACTCCTCAGCGTTTGCGAGCGCACAACTCGCGCACACACAACTCGTCGACCTACAATACGACATGCCAACACTAGTTTTTTTTTTCTTTTGCTCTGTATGATGTGTATATATGTATGTATGTTGTTGTAGGTACGCTTGCGTCTTCAGCTGCTGCCGACCATCAACCACATTTGCCTCCGACAGCAGCGCGTCAAACGCCTTGCGTCTAGTTAAAGATCATATTTAATGCCCATTGTCTCACGCGGCCGCGCCGTGAGTGATGTTGGGCTGCCGTCCACCAAGCAGCGCGACCAGAGCTCCTGCGACGCATCAGCGTCGTTGATCTAGTGGAGCGTCCGCGAGAATCCGGCTCGCCATCAAGCAGCGAGTGAAAGAGCGACCGCTAGAATCGCGTCACAATTTCGCTCCAGTTTAGAGTAACTTTCGATTTTTGTTAATTTATGATCGGCGTGGACAACCGCCCGTGTTTCCTTGCACGTCCTTATGCATATTCATTCCGGCTAGAGACGCCGCGATGTTCTTGAGCCTCCACAGTTGCGACGATTCCGATCAAAGTGCGAACTGCGGAGAAATCGTGCTTCTAAGGTTGAGCTTTCAAAAGACGCGCATCTAAAGCTCTTTATAATGCTATAATCGCCAGACGAACATTTGACTGGTAGCATCTCAAAGGATTACAATTAATTGGCTTATGTTTATAGGGCATAAAAACAATATGACGCACTATAAAATAGAAATTTAGAAGATTAAATGCACTTTTTTTGTCTTAGTTCGTATGTGATTTTGCTCTGGGTGTGCTGACGACAATGATTTGCAAACATGGAAATGAATTGGTTGCGGCGTGCAAGGACAAATCAATTCCGCGTATTTCGCCCGTTTGGTTATTACCATAATTCTCTCACATCCAAAGTGGTCGTAGGATACTAATTTCAATCGCGCGCGCGCGGCTGGTATGTGCACGTATTTGGATTTGATTGCTGTTCTCGATGCGGTTAACGATGTTTTGACTCATCGCGTGCATTCCGCGGGACAAAGAAATTTTGCTGGCGCTGGAGAGCGGGCGGCGCAAAATTGGCGGGAAAAAAAGAAGTTGGCGATTGTTTCGACGCGATATGCATATCAGCGCGCCGCCATCGACACCAATCCGCCGCATTAGCACAAACAATAGATAACATTTAGGCCGATTTTCCACGCGCCGCGCGCGCGTCTTGCGATTTTTCCGCCCGCATCGCGCCGCCACCTTCGTCGGCCGCATTATGCAAACGGCCATATCCTTATGCGCAGCCGGGACAGTCTGCGGCGCGTGCATTGCGCAATCGATCGGCCGATAGCGGCGCTTATTAATTTCGCTTTTGTTGCCGATTGCGCTGGCGCGAGACAATTCTCGGCCGCGACACACACACAAACACACATACAAGCGCGCGCGTGCGGGCGAAGAATGGAAGTGAAGGGAGCAGCAGCAGCGGCAGCAGCAGCAGCAGCAGCAGGCGAGCAACAACAGCGACGACGGCGACGAGCCTGGGCGAGACGCGCGCTCTCGCATATCGGCTCGTTACATGCGCGCTCGCGATTTCTTCGCCGCTTGCCGCGCGCTCGCGGAGGAAAGCCCGTCGACGTCGGCGACGTCGTCGCGGACTACGCCCTGGCCGCGGGCGACGGCGGAGTCGGGCAACGCGGGGGCCGCTTGCATACACATGCGCGCTAGCTCGTCTAGGCGAGCTCAGCTGCCGGTGGCTCTAGGAGAGCAGCAGCAGCAGCAGCACGCCGACCGCTTTTACCGCAATGCCGCCGCACTGCATGGCAGCCGCGTGCTATCAGTATGCAACGCCGCGGCGCGCGATTTATGAAGTCGTTCGCGAATCGACGGCGGCGGTGTTACACGCGCCGACCGACCGACCGGCCACGGCTGCTGCGCCCCGCGTGGAAACAATGCGACTGGTAGCACTAATTGTTCGGCATCGCGAGCGACTTTTTCGGCTCCTGTTTATTGTTTCGCCTGCGCCGCTCGGAGGTTGTCTTCGAGGATCCTGTAATCATCTGCTAAAAGACTCTCAATTTCGCTTCTACCATCCGATTAGAACATTACAGTAAATCTTGCCGTTTTTTTATGTGCGAACATACGAAACTTATTTGTTTATATATGCCTATGATTGCAGGTAAAAAAAAACACAAGTCAAATGATTTATTGTTCAATCCAATTTTACATTTACTAATTTTATATCGATTATGTAATTTCAAATGTAAAAATACATTTCAATTGGTATCTATTGTTATCGATTGGTCAGTTTGATCCCCAGATTCTTTCCGCAATGATTTTTTTTTTCGAAGCAAAAGCTCAGAGTGCACCTAAAACCAATGAACTGAAAAATAACATTATTAAGGCATTCCTTGAAGGTTTATTAAAAATATTGTCTAATTATTTGAAAACCAATTAACATGGTTCATGGAACTTCTAGGTTTCATGAACACTAAATATTTGCAATAAAATTGACAATTAATCTTCACAGTTCTTATAAGATACTCTGCGTGAAGTAATCCTTCGGACGAGTTAAGCAAAAAATACGTTGTACATAACTCAGCCAGTAAATATTTGTGCTTTGCTTCTTGTTTTCATATTATTGGCTCCGCTCTTAACTTCAAACACACATTGCTTGTACAAATTTTTAGCTGGCTCGTTACGTAAAGTACTATTATCCCTTTATAAGTTACTTAATTATTTAATAGATATATTTATATTATCAAGCACTTCCATTAGAATTAAGAACATAACAGAGGACTATTATATTAGAATTGTTTGAAATGATGTTTGAACTAAGAGTTTCAATAATGTCGAATAGTTCTAGATAAATTGGGATATTTGTTCCTAAACATATCAATTTCGGATTGGTTATTCTATCATGAAACGCTTCAAATTATTTCTGACCTTTTTCAAGACTCTATTTCCATCTATGTTTTGGATCAACAATATTCTTATACCCATAATACGACTTGAATGTTACTGATGTACGTTTAGAAACCTTGCTTCTATATTCTGGCAATATCAGTCACAAACTGACAAACTAAAATTGTGGACTTAATTATATAGCTCACAAAAAATTAGTTGGAATCCTCCCAATATTTTGCTGTTGATACGGTCATTGACCTGCAAAGTTCATTGACCCCAAAATGGCCTGCTCCTAGTAATGCATTTGCTTTGAGAAAGGGAATAACTGAATGATACAATCCGTTTGTAACCAATAATTCTTTAAAATATCCTTAAATTAAGTATAAATAAAGTCAAATTGGATTGGTACAATGTGATCAGATGAATCAGATGAATAATATTCTGTTGCGTAGAGGTGTCTTAGCAATTATGTGGTAAGGGGTATTGATGAAGATCTTGAGATGAGTTTCTTTCTAAAGTAAGTTTAGTTGAACTGTAATTGTAATATTCAAACAAGTAAACTTTTACTATACAAGTTGATCTTGGTATTTCTTCTTCTTTAAAGTTTTTCTGCTCCTAGGTTTTGTGGACCACAATCCGGTAATTTGTGACGCATTCAAAGCATATTTTGCTATCTGCTATCAGGAAGCGTATCAATCACGAGCGTTCGCTGCCGATATCAGCGAAACTGGTCCGTCATGCGCCGCGCCGTTTCACACTCGCGCCAACAGAGACAATGCGCATTAAATGTGATATTTAACTAGGAGCGAGGCGTTATTGTGCAAAAGTAGTTGATGGCCGGCAACGGCAGGCGGCTGAAGACGCAAGCAGAAGGCAGGAGACGCCGAGAAGGAAAAAAAAAAACTAGTGTTGGCATGTCGTATTGTAGGTCGACGAGTTGTGTGTGCGCGAGCTCGCAAACGCTGAGGAGCCGCCGCAAACGTACAACACAATTGGGTGTGGTTCGCTCGTTGCGCGCGCGCTCTTCTAATAGATCTACAATCTATTCGAAAACGCAATGCGATCGCGCAATATACTCCATACTGGCCGCGCTGGCGTGCGCCGTGCGCGAGCCAGATGATTATTTACCGCACGCCTCCTTGTCCTTAGGGTGGCACACGCAGGCGCAACACACTTGCAAATGAAAAATGACGATATTTTATCGCGCGTGCGCATCGATTTGGGTAATGCTAGCTAGACCTTCTTAGAGCGTCTCTCGTAATTTACGATGTTTCGTTTTTTTTTATTGTGTTGCGAAATTGAAAGTAAACCAAAGTTGTAACATTTTACAATATATACATAATACATATTATCTTATATGGACATATTCATAATTTATTGTTGGCAAAATATACGGAGTTCTACAAGGATGATATAAGTATTGATAGAAGTAATTTGCGTGGATCTAATTTAGACAACTAAGAGACTAAACCAGTCTAATTAGAAGTAACTGGAATATTTTAATATTCAAAGTGCGCCATATTTCTTAAAACGTGATTATAGATGATCAAAAACACATTTTCTATAGAAATTTTATCTGCCAGTTTTTCAGAGCTTTCTCTGTTGATCATGTTAGTCTTGTAAGATAGTGGTGTTTGCTTTAATATGTCGATTATGAATGTCTTAGATGTTTGTACAATTGTTTATAAAAACAGTTTAGACCTTATTACCCTATTATTTTGTATGAAATACTTGCTTTGAGTAAACAAATTCCTAGTAATCAAACTATCTGAAAAGAAGAATTATTTGGAAGGATAGTAATGGGTATTAGTCTTTATACCGTAGGATTTTCTTTGCGTTCCGTTTCTTACATTTTGTCATCTCCTTCGTTCTCTATCTGAATAGGAATTGATTGTTGGTTTCATTTTAGTTCATTTTAGTAAACCATATTGGGCATTGTGAAGGATCTACGAATAAGTGTGGAAATCTGTTCAATGCAATTCTTATCAAATCAGAATTTGGCCTAGGAATTTCTTTAAATTGTTATATTTTAAGCGATGATCAAAAAATTGTACACCAATGTTTTGCTCATATTCTATAATCAATTGATTTTTATCAATATGTTAAGAAAATTTTAAATATTAGATGACAAAACAATTACAGTTAAACGTTTGTACATTATTTCTGTTATTCCTCCTATTGTTCTAATTTTATTTGATTGTTTGTTAATGAAAGAACATTTGGGAAACTCTTGAAAACTTAATTATGTACAATTCAAAAGAATCACAAATATATCTAAGTTCTGTTAATTTATTTTTTTATTTTAAATGGAATGCATAATTTTGGCAACAAATTTATTATTAAACTAGAAAGCTTAATGGACTTCATCAAGTAATTTATCAAATATTTCATATTTTTACAATTTTTTGTTAACTGCTTCCTTTTCCATGGCTTAACCCATCTGTTAGCTATTATAGGTAAAAAAACTTGCGTCATTATTGCAAAACAAATTTTTTCAAAACAACTTCCCTTTCATTTTTATTCACTCCCCAATGTGATTTTGACATACCAATATAGCTGTCAACGTTATTGCTGGCTGGTCATCATTGCTGTTTGCGCATGCTTCTCAGCAATTTAATTACACTTAATACAATTTAAAAAATTGGAACTTAATTACGTTCATATTTTCTCAAATTATTATTTTTTTTTTAAGTTTGCTCCGATTGTTCTTCAAACACACGTTGTTTGCAGAAATCTTCATCTCTCTCGAAGAAGAATAAAAGTGTTTCTTTTTCAAAACTACTGAGGATAAGAATTGCATTGTTGTGGTTGGTTGAAATCTGCACGATTCCAGACGATTCTCCACGAATTGGTATTGATTTTTATCGAAATGAAATGCGTGCGTTCACACCAAACTTTTGTTTTGTACGTAAGTTGCTAGTAGGCGCTTTGACGTTCTCATTCAAATAGAAATAAACAACACGCTACACTCAACGCAAGTTTGGTTTGAACGCTGCCTTATAAAAAACTAATTGGCGGAGATGCAGCTATTACCTTAAAACGTCAAACACCGGCTGAAAGTCATAATAAAATATCAACAACAGCTTCTAAAATTATAAATTATTGTTCAAATTATGTGCGCAGTCGTACTTTGTATAAGCTATATACTCCAGTTTGTGTCAAGTGATCTTTCGGACGACTTAAGCAAAAAAACATTGTACACAGCTCTCCCAGTAAACATTTGCACTTCGCTTCGTGATTTATGTACTCGCTTTGCTCATACTCTCAAAACACGTCGCTAGTGCAAATCTTTTCGTGCCTTGTTGCGTAAAGTACATTTGTTTTTGTTTATTTTTTTTAATTAAAATATACAATTTTTCCAACATTTTTTTTATTGCAATTGTTAATAATATCAAACTAAACATTTACACAACAAGTGAATTTATATATGTTGATATATGAGATATTAATAAATTACAACAAAAATATATTAAAATAAAAAATAGTATATTATGCAACGAGCACAAAGTGATGTACATTTTGTTATCAAATACAACAGACCAAAGACGAAATCTTCATATTGTACTCGTTGCCTAGCAACCGGTGCGAAATGAAATTCAGTACAAAATGTAGCTTCTTATGATTTAATTTACACTATTGATATGAACATTTTTCGATGTTGTTGTAGAAAAAAATTCATTTATTATCTGATTTCTTGGAAATAAATACAAAATTATTTGTATTGCACAAACTGTAAAAAACGGATGGCATTTGT
>JAODGA020059427.1:0-10214 GCA_027574885.2 Drusilla canaliculata
GAGTTTATAAGATAGTCTATTACTTACCAATCCGGATGGACTTTCCAGTTGTCTTCTTTGAAGTACTCTTCAACTGTAAACAAACATTTTGTAAAATGCATTATTAAAGCATTAAACAATTTTATACAAAACAGTAACTATCAATAAAAAATCATTACTATCTTTACAAAAGTTATAAAATATAAAATTTACCCATTTGTGAAAGTTTGATTTCCTGCTCGGCAACCAACTCGTACATCCCATAGCCTTGCGGAAGGGCGATCCCGAGGGAGAACGGTGTGCCCTCAATCGGGTTGTAGAAGTAATTATATCGCCGCGTGGTAACCCGCCTCTGTGGCAGCGCCGCATTAAAAACAAACCATTAAATCGTCCCCCTTGTCCCATGCTACACAACCGCAGTCTCCTTCCTCCGCCAATGTATGCAGTGCAAACCCTATTGGGGGGTTATCCTTGTGGGTCCCCATTTGTATGTGTTTGTGTGTATATGTGTGCGTATACAAGCGGGGGCATGGTGTCAGTAAGGTGTACGTAAGTTAGTGCCTTCTGCGTGTATCGATTTTTGGCGGAGGCGCCGGTGTTCATATACTCGTGTGAATGTATGTAAGCGCTGGAATCGAGGGGGTGCACAAATGTCATTGCACTTATGCTCATGCTTACCATATTATCATAATGTACTTTGACGCCAAACTCGGTCTCGCCAGGCTTTTGATCAATCATGTCGTGTCGTAACTACACATACAAACATCAAACATATATGATTTATTAAATTGTTTCTAAAAAATGGAACATTGAGAAGAAAATGGTAAGTAGACTTACGTCAAGCAAAGCCGAGTGGTTTTCGCGAGGTCGCTCGTGTTCCGTCTCGATGAGCTCCAGCTCGGTGAGGTCCACAGAACAATACGCCGGCTCCAAGGTGTCCTCGTATTGTTCGTTATTATGCTAAAGAGCCGCAGTAAAATTAAATTTTGCAGTCGGGGGTGGTTGGTTGGAGCAGTGGGAGGAGTGATGAAAGCTATACTCACCAAAGGCCGCAGATCCGGATGGTACAAAACGTGCCCGTTGTTGTTCACAATGAATGAATAGCCATTAGCGCCGAGCTGAATGAGGGAGCGGGGGTGCAAACACAATCGGAATTATTAACAAACCGCAGACGACCACGTCATCACCATAATTGTGTTATTAAAATTATATAAAAAGAATGCTAATTAATTAAAACATCAAAAATGAAAGCTGATATGCCCTCATCTTTAAATTAATTTATATCATAAAAATGAAATATAATATTTAATTTTAAAAATGTTACCTTGTATGGGGGCACAAGTTTCTTAATTTCATCGACGGATACATCCGTGCCGACAACACCCAGTACATTAGCAACACGCACCTATGTAAACAATATACAAAATGATATCAATTTAATGACTGTTTTAATGAGTTTTGATAAGTAAGAGTTTTGATTACTTACAGAATGATTCCGTCGATCAAAGACTGGAGTGGTTACGGACGTCATAAATTGGCCACGTCTGTCATCGCCGAATGTGTCCACCTATTTTTAAGGTTGTGTTATTTTAGATTACATGGTGTCAATGTTTTGGGGTTAGTAAGTGTTGTTTTAAGGTGACTTACATTACCACCCAAGTAGACGTGTGACCATTCGATGGGGTGATCGTTCTGGTACATGACTATTGGACGTGCCATGACTTCAATATATTTAAGGACCATTTCCATTGCGTCTTTTTCGGTACTGATGCGAGTGTAGTAACCTAATAGATTAAATTTTTTTTAATTATTTTGTATAAAGATATGGGCTTAGTAATGTTGGCAGTAAGATTCAACTTAGTAAATATAATTTTTAATAGTAGTAAAGTGAGGTTAGTAAAGTGAGGTTCAGTTTGGTTCAATAAGGGTTAAATTAGGTTAGGTGGCTGATTTATGAAATTACATCTTTGAGTAATCTTTATTTATATTAAAAGTAGGTGTTCCGGAAAATTTTGTACTACTCCAGTATAACCAACGATTAAAAGCAATTCCAACAACAAAATAATCATCGAAATCTTTGAGTTATGATAGGTCCTACAGAACCAACCAATATATTTCGGGTTTGTAAATGTATTAATACAAATTATCTTCCTTTTAGTAAATACAAATCAAACAAAAATAGTTCGGTCAAATATGGTTAATCCGTTCTTAAGGTATAAACGTTGTTACAAACACCATTTATTTATATATAGATTTAGATAATTTATGTATAGTTGAATTAAATAATTACTCAACTTAACATAGATTTTATTAAACAATAAATTGAATTTACAAAAATTATAAGTATATTATTAAGTTAGAATATTTTTGGTAATGTTGATATAACTTACGTTAATTTAGATAGGTTTGGTTTAATGGATAAATTTTAACATTCTCATAAGTTAAATATCTATATAAGATAAGCTAGGTTGCGATAACTTAAGTTAAAATAGGTTTTATGAGATCCTATAAACAGATTAAAATTATATTACATAAGTATTATTTAGTTTAGTTAAGTTCTATCTATAAGTTTAGTTTAGTTATTAAAAGGTTAAGTTCTATTAAAATAATGAGGTAACTTTAAATTATAATGTTATTTTGAACTGAATTCTCTTAAGACATCTTAAATTGAGTTTATAAACCAACCTTTATTTTCGCAAGCCATCCAATGCATCTCAGCCTGCCCGCCAGAATCCTTCCCGGCGAGAAACGTAAACACTCTCACAGGACGATGCGGCCAATTATACATCTTGAAAATTTCCTTGTAATTCGCCGGAGGGCCATCAGTAATCAACATAATTGCCTGATTACACTGGCAGCCATTACCTGTCCTGTTATACTACACATAACCATTAAATCCTGTACAAACAAACTACTTTAAAAATATCTCACCTTATGAAGGATTTCGAAAGCTGTGACAAGGGCTGAGGTAAAATTTGCAATATTTTCAGGCCTCAAAGAACTCATAGAGTCCTTGAGGAGTTGTTTGTTTTCATCGTTGGCCTATATAAATAATTATTTAATTAGTCTCAAATAAATAATAATAATAAACCAAGGAGTACTAAAAGATAATTTGACATACCTGAACTAGTTTATCTTTAAAACAAGAAACTGTCTCTTCCGTGCCATCGGAAAATTTGTACACGTTAACAAAATCATTCGTGGATAGAGTGTTGAGGATGGCTTCAACAGTAGCACGTGCCAACGAAGCGCGTTTACCACCCATGGACCCAGAGTTATCCACGAGGATCACAATGTCTTTAGGAGAGGTAGTCGCAGCGACATACCACTGAGAAGTTCTGAAATCGTAGACATTCCGGGCTGATCTGGGACGTTGCCAGGTTGATGTTGGATCCTCGGGAGGCCAAGCAGTTCCTGTAAACACTCATTATAGAATCTCCACAGCTTAATTACAGCAAATACCACAATTATATGATAGCTTATTCTAAAATTAGGACTATCAAAGTGATCATGGAACACAAACCTGGATATCTTCTCAAAAACCCTGATGAACTCCCAAAGAACTGCCACGACAACGATGGGTCACTCTCATAGTTGTTTACGAACAACGGGTCGAGATGCTCAGACCACTGGAGAGCATTCATAACCTCTGAGTCTAGAGTCAACCAACCAGTTAATTAACCATCCCCCGAAATGAGATCTACTCTACTAACCCTTTTCCAACACATGCGGTGGGAGCAGTACCGTACTCATCGACGTATTCACCGGGAGATGCTCAAAATGTGGGTTGGTATGCATCTGTATCTCACGGGTACCCTCCGCAGGACGTCCATCAGCGCCAAACGAGTTTAGCTTCGCCGCGTTGAAATACTTAAAGGGTTGCCCGTTATCCGTCTGTGGAGTCAACGCTGCCTGCTCGGCACTGTCCATTATTCTCTGAGAAAAACATTTTCAGTAGACCAATCCCAAAATAGATAAACCTAAATGGGTATTACCATAACGGCACTCATCTTGAAATCCATCATATTCTTAACCTCGGCAGCCATCTCCTTGATAATCTTGAGACCATCTTTCCGGACGACACTCTTCTCGATGTCATGGTATTTCTAGACCGGAAGAGAGCAGGGTGAAACGAGGGGGCAAATTAACTTTACGGCTGTCTATCAATTTGTAGGATGGGGAGCAGTGGGCAAATGTAATTGGGAGATTCCGATCGGTGCCTGGAATGTGCTTGTTCTTACCCGCTGCAGCTCCTTCATTCGCGTCAACCGCCGTCCGTACTCCCAGAGGTCCACGCCGAACTTGAGCGCCCAATTCTTGACCCTAGGGAGCACATAACCCAATTTCTGTCAATAGTGACCTTAATTATGATGGGAAGGCGAGTGGGGTAAGTGCGAGAGAGATTGTGTGATTGTAGACAGTAATTGAACAAGTTAGTGCATAATTATATAGTAGAGACCCATTTTGTGGTTAGGTTAAATTAGGTTAATTTAGGTAATTCTACCTATGGCCATTCCGTAAGTACTATTCTTAATATTGATTTTGTTTAGTGAGAATTATTAAAATACTGATTTGTAGGAAGTGATTTGTTGTATATAATTAGATTGAGTTTAAGTTACGTTATTATTAATAATTTATCTAACACTCACTTGGTAAAACATCGTTAAAATTATGTTAAGTAAGGAAGTACATTTTAGATTTTATACTTTAGTAAAACCTAGGTTTAAAACGTTAGATATTACTTATTTTTTGATTTCGGCATTTTCTAACAAATAAAGCCGTTTTTTGCAAATGTCACATTGTTTTCTTGGGAGTATCTTGATTATGTTATATACCTTGCTGTTTTATTAAGTCCGAACATAAGCAAACTTACATGTACATGTATGCCAATGTTCGCAGGTAAAATACACGTGTCAAACAAAGTATTTATTAATTTGTCAATTAATTTGTACACTGCTGATAAATAGTATTTACTATATACATCTGTATGGTTTTTTTGAACACTTGCTTCTTGATTCAGTTTTAATCCATAGAAGAGTTAATTAAGATAATTAATGTGCAACCAACAATACATCGTTTGACTTATGCTTTTTACTTGTGAACATAGAAGCATATGAACATGTAAGTATATCTATATTTAAACTTTTAAAAAATAGCACGATATATCACACATATAATAAACTAATATTAATAAGTATTTTTTCATAGCTATTGATTAATTTAATAATAGATATACTAAATTGAGCAAATTGAAGGACAAATCAAGAAAGAGTAACAGGTGAGCAAAAATCAATCAAAAGAGAGAAAGAGAGAAAAAGTGGACAGTAGGAGAATTATATATTTGCATAAATTTAAGCGTCATTTTCAAAAATTCATTGCTCTGATGAGATCATGGTAGAGAAATGAATAATGAGGTTCCAGAACTGGCTAAGTTATATTAGACAATTAATGCTAGTCTAAATTAGCTTACATTTAGATTGAACAAGGTATAGAGTACAAGATGAGCACAGATTAATCAAAAGAACAGAAAATTAAAAAGTAATAACACAGAATTACATTTATTTTCTACTAGTCTACTACTATTATTCCAAATGAATAATATATATTGTTTATGAGTTCGCGCAAATACTTATATTTTTGATTGAAATGTAACTATATTATTAGTCATTTGAATAATTGTATACCAAAATGCAAGTTAAAGAATGCTACCACTTTGAATTTAGGTTTGGAATGCACCTCTAAATTTCACCTCGTAACTTCCACTTTGTAATTCAGTCAACACGTTATAAAAACATTTTAATGTAATTTGCAATAATATTTAAAAGAATTTCAGTATTAATCAGAATTATTATTAGTGGATTATTTTTATTAAGAATATGCAGACACAAAAATATATTCTTAAAGTTAAAAAAAGTATAGAGTATGAGGTATGTAAGTAAACCTGAATTATTTTCAAATTATCTATAATTTTTAATTGTTAATATGTTGTAATAGCTAGTACCTATTTGAAGTAAACATAAATCCAATTAAGAAAAAAATATAAAAATTGGTCCAGCCGTTTTTAAGTTATACATGGTGTAACTAACACAACTTTATTTTAAATATATGTAAAGAACTACATCAATTCCAATTCACAATGTGAATTTTTATGAAAAAGATCTTTTAATAATATCAATTGGATAAGAAATTATAAATGTAATTTAAATTGTATAAACGTAGCTCATTTGAAAATCAGATAAGTGTAAAATCTTTAACTTGTCTCTTAATATATAAATCCGAATAGAACACTTAATCGTCTATCAAATAAACACAACGTGTAAACAAGTTGAACGATTGCAGTGGCAGAAAAAAAGCGTACGCTCATTGGATCGTCACATCGTCCTCCAATCCGGAAAGTTCAAACTTTTCCCAGTACGTGTCTGATCCACCCTTTCCTCCCCTTGCTTGCGCTCAGCCTGGGAAAAGCCTCAGAAAAGTTCGTTTTATTGAACAATATCGAGGCGTGTAACATCTGCCACGCGCGATTAAACCAATTATAACTTTTCGCCACATTGGCACGTGGAACGTGGCAGCGTGGCACGTGAAACGGGCGACACAAGGAATTTGTCCCCAATTCGCTCGAAATTTAAAAATAATTTCGGTCATGTCAAAAGCATGCAGCTAATACCCCAATAACAACTAAATTCTTATCATTTTACCATGAATTAACCATGATATGATGTTATTAAGACATCTTTTTAGAAATGGTAGGAAAAACAGGAAATGTGGGGAGAAAAAAAAATGGCAAGAAAAATTTAATTTTAATAATCATACTCATGGATGTGATAAAAGCTTTGGAGACTATGGAAGGCTGTGACTATGACTATAGATTACACAGGCGGCGGTGAGCGGACGGCAGGCGGGAGGAAACAAGAATGGTCGTTGGTGGAGGCGCCGGTGGTAGTGGTAGTAGCGGCGGCAGCAACGGCGGCGGCGACGTGCGGTAGGGGTGGATCAATACGACCACCCCAAAAACGACCGCCTCCGAAGCGTACAACACTCAATGTTCGCGCACGATAGAGAGGTGTAGAAAGAGACCGACAAACACACACCAAACGTGCGCAAGAGAGATAGCAATAGAAAAGACAGAGTGAGGCGGTGAAAGAGGGGTTAGGAGGGGGAGGCATGAGGAAGTGATGTGGATGTGTAGCGGCGTCTTACGCTACCACCGTACGCCCTGACCCTGTGTGGCGCCCATGTCCTATCCAAGGATGCGCTCATCCCCTCGGAGCGATTTTAATTAGATGCCAACTTCCGGTCTGCATCATTTCTGCATCTTCCGGCACGGAAAAACACATTTTTGATAGGTGACCTTATACTTTAACAAACCGCAAATAAAAAAAGGTCTATTACGAGAAAAAAGCAAAAACCGGAAAACCAGAAAATAAAACCGGAAATAAGACAGGATATGAGAAAACAGGAAAACCGAAAAACTAAAATATTTAAATTTCAGAATTTGATTGAAGCATTTTTAATTCGTAAATTTGTAATGCTTGATTGCGAAGAGAAGAGTACCGGAAGTTGATCCAAAAAGTGTTAAGCGTTGCCGCATTGCATGGAATTGCCCTCGGGGGAGGTTCCCCCGCAAAAGGCGCGTGCCTACGTGCCCGACATGCTAATGCGGCTTTTGGGAGGCTTGTATGATGGTGGAGTACAAAATGGGAGCATTGGGTCACGTGTCCCGCAACACTTTATTAATCAACGATTACCATTTTTTAGACTTACTCCCTATAAATGCATTTCAAAAATTCTCTATAACATTCCTAGAAACTGCCAAGGAAGTTCCTAGGTCATACCCAAGAGTCCCTTAATTGCAAATTAGCCAAAAATTGAAAATAGGCAACTTACTCATGATGTGGAATATCCTCATCCTGTTCGGGCGACGCCGATGGTAGACACACCAAAACCGTCAGTACCATCACGGCAAAGGAAAGCATCCTTATACGGGTCTTCATCTTCCTGCTATCCTTAAAGATTTTGAAGCGATGGATCCTTGAACACACTGCAAACTAACACGCACTAAACCCTTCCCGGTCACCCTGACAAGGTTACCCACTATTTGAAGGCTGTTTGAAGGGGACTACTTTAAGCCATTAGCAGCACTCCCGACGCACATCCCTAGGGAACTCCCGGCTGGGTGGTACAACGCGCACATGCTTCCTGGGACACTTTCGGACGCGTTTGTTGGCTACGATTGCGGCGAGTTAGTGGTTATCTAACCGGCTCTCGGGCATTCTGATGACCAGATTGTTACGCTGCACAATCCTGCGGGAAAAACGCGACGCCGGCTGCGCGTACGTGTGGCGCGGTGTGGCAGGTTCGTACACACCCCGAGTGGCGCACGAGTCTAACGCCGCCGCGGCCGCCGCCGCCACCACCGCAGGCGCAACACGCTTGCGCCGCCTACGTTAGAATCTGTGGTTATACAACTAACTCCATCTATACGGACTCCTTCAAACTAAATTCTTAATTATTGAATCTCTTTAAACATAACCTAATCTTAATGATATATAACTATAACCTTTCTTTTGTATTTACAGAAGATTTTTGTGATAATTACTTTGAAGTAATTTCAATTAATGCATATTTTTGGTAATAATAATTATGTATTACGCTTACTACGATTGTGTAACTTATAGTACGCTAGTACGCTGGAGGGCGGCCGGCGTCGGAGGCGGCATATTATTGATTTTCCGATCGCGTATAATGTGTATTACAACGTGGCGACGTTGGCGGTATGGAAACTGCAGTGCGTACGCACACACGTCGCATGCACACGCTGCCGCCTCCGACGCCGACGCCGCCACCGCCTCCGCCAACGCAGATACTCTATTATCTCAAGAAGGGCAAGGCATCGGAGGTGGGTCAGGGGCCAGGCGGGTGGCGCGAGCGGCACATTTGTCATTATCACCCGTCCGCGCGCTGCCAAGCCCCCATCTGCGCCGCCACCACCGCCACCCACCCATGACGCCGTTTCCCATTCCTCTTCAACGCGCTTGATTGAATCTTCCGGTTTGCATACAATTACTGTCCAAATTTGTCTGTGTTGCTAATTAGGTTTTAACAACTGCCGCCCTTTGGGGGGAACATGCAGTTTGCGATGGTTAAATTTAAGTTTGGTTGACTCAACTTCTATTTACTCTAGTTAGGTAATATAAAATACATTTCAAAGTTATGTTCTCTATATGCCAGTGCTATAGGTGCTATACTCGTAACATCGAAAAAAGAATTGACAGAAGTGTGTTATTCAGCAACGAGATGTGCTATAAGATGTATAAGATCGAGAAGTCGAAGTCTAATTGTCAAATGTCAGATGAAAAACTTAGGTTATGTTTGACTATATTTATTTTATTATAAGTAAAAATCGTAAAAATTGAAATGCAGAATAGGACAAGAAAAATTAGTTTTAAGATAGGATGGTCCAAAGAATGCAAAAATTTACTTTTAGAAGTAATATTAAATTATATAGAGGTCAAATCTGTCAAATTTATTTTATTTCCACCCTGTTTTTTTCCGAATAGCACTGTTAGCACACTAGAAACTCAGAGGAGGATTCACGTAGAAGTTGTGTTAGCAGAATAGCATTATTGTACTATAACACTTATAGCACGGAGAGTGAATACCCTTACCGTCACGGCTTTTGGATTATAATATGGTTACTTGGATTGGGGTTTAATCGCTGTTAGGTACCGTGACTGACCGAGATGAGTATAAATTAAAAACACCAAAAAATGATAAAGTATTCAAAGTGACAAAATATATTTATTAAACTCACCGGTAGATCTTAGATCTTGTTAAGCATCTTCACAATAGATTCAATACTTCAATACAATGACAGACGACTTAATAGCGACTTAACGGAGCGATTGGAACATTTATACTGAATCTTCCAATCTACGCCTGCTATAGTCCGAATTTGCTCAATGATGATCTCATTGCCGCGATAATAATATAAACAATTATTGAGATTACTATACTTCTATTCATTAGCGGCATCTGGCTGCACTGGAAAATTTTATCTCTCAACTGCGGCGTTCGAGCTTATGAGTAACTAGCTGTCCCGTCGAACTTTGTCTAGACTTAAAATACATTTGAATATAGTGTTAGAATCGGAAAATAGACAATTATTAAAACCTCACATTTATTGATATTTTCGTAATTAGTTTCAATATTTTTCTTCATTTTCCAATTTTTAC
>JAODGA020059452.1:0-10687 GCA_027574885.2 Drusilla canaliculata
ATTATACTTTGAATTAATATCCGCACATAAAATTAATAATATGATATGCCGGCGCGCGCGTCCCGTCCCCTTCTCATACCGCTAAGACAATCATCGTATAATCCGGGAATATCACGTTTAAGTCAGGCACACGTAAAATGTGATTATACGAGTTGTTTACGTCTTCTTATCAACCATCTGATTAAATTATTGATACAATTACTATATTAAGAGGGAACTCAATCAAATGATCTGAATTGAAATAATTTCAAGTTACCGACCTCTTTCTCTCTCTTTCCTTCATTTTATAGTGTCTTTAATAGAAGATTTAAATAAGAAATATGATGAGCTATAAATATCAAAGTTTTGATCAGTATTTTTTATTACAACGATATTCATAATACAACACTGCGGTTTAGTAGGTAGAGCGTCCGCATGCCACGCAGGTGAGTCGGGTCCGAATCTCGACCAAATTAATTTTAAATTTGGAACCGTGCATATATGACCATGTTATATGCATGTTGTATATACTAAATAATAGTATTTTGCTCAACGAGCCAAGTAAAGATTTGTGCGAACAATTTGAGTTGACAAAATAACAAAAAGAAGTCTTGGTGCTAAGTGAATACCTATGTGTTATGTAAACAGATTAATAAAATATACGTATTATTATTGTTGCTTAAATGAATTTGAAATTTAGAAGGTACAACTTTGGCAATAGGTGGTACGATTTAAAAAACAGGTTGCTTAAGTAGTATCTATGTCACTTTTTTAAGATTTGGGTTTTCTTCGTGAAAGCATATAGATTTTCAAATTTTGTTGTAATAATTAACAATATTAATACTTGTTTTGGATAACATGTTTAAGTTTTATTTATTTAATAAAACTTAATTATTACACAATATTTTTCTTAGGGGGTACGCAACATAAACCTAATTGAAAATATTTATAAGTCTGACAACAGATGGCAGCATATGCCTCCTAGAACCATCTGTAATTTTAAATAGCCTAAATCGAAATATTGAATTATTCTGTTCTAGCGTCTTAAACAAATAAACCCGATGCACAGCAGCCAGTCGTTAAAACACGTAATAAATGATTAAATTTACGTCTTGCTGGAATTTTCTCTCCCGGCAGCTGTCGGCCGTTCGCCCACAGGATAAATGCGCAAACAAAACACAAAAGAGCCACGACTGCGGCGGAGGCCTATATGGAAATAAATGTCGTATTCTTACCTAGGATTTTTTACAAGAAAACTCCATTAAATAAAGCACCTCTATACACACAACGGCCAGGATTGCTGCCCGTGGGAAGTGGAAGTAATGAAAACGACTCATTCTTTTCTTTTCGGGGGCGAGCCGGCTTTATTTTTCTAAACGCGACCCATCTCGCGAATCGAATCGAGAGGCGGCACTCGAGTCACCCTGTGAGATATCCTTTCTCTCCTGGCAGCACTCTGCCGTAGATGGAAATGTTGATAAAAAAAAAAACACATCCTAGCGGTGCGAAAGAGACGACCTTCACGACCCCGTAAGACACGTAAATGCCTCGTGATTGAAAAAGTGTGGGCTTTTAATCTCCACCTTTTATGCCGAAAGTAATTGGGCACCGATTGACTCTCAGATTTTTATTTCATTTTTCCTTCAGGGTTTCTCGGACCGTTTGTTTTTGTCTTTCTTGCAAGAAGGAGGACTTCAGGTTTTTGAGACCTGCTTTGTTTCAATTGTGCTCCGTGTTGTGTTTCGTTTCCCCAGGAGTTGGCAACGTTTATTGGAGGATGCAGGGTTGATGGTTATTAAGCTCGACAAACATTAAGTAATTAAGATTTTTTCAATGGCGCGTGTTTAAGTGGGCAGGTTTTAAGTAGGAGGTTTTTTTCAATTACTTGAACTTTGATTGTTTTCGTGCTTCTATTACTTTTTTTAGAAGAAGTTATTTTATGGGCTGTTTTGTTATACATATACGTATTATTGATCAGGTTAATCAATAACCTGAGATCAAGCTAACTTTGATAAATTCTAAGTTTCTTCAAAGTTAGGTCTTAAGTCATAAGTCAGTCTAGATTTATTTCATTTGGCTCTTATTAAGTCAACTTATGACTAATTTGAGGCTATTTGAGGCTAGAGCAACTACAATTCAATTCTAATCTAACCTAACTAAATTTAATTCAACCAAATTCTGTATTTAATTAATTATCTCCTGAAAATGTATATTTTTTTAAAACTGAATAAAAGAAAGAAGACATTAAATTCCCACTTCAACCCAAAACCATTCACCACTAAACAGTTTACGGTGATTTATGCAGTTTTCTCTCCCACACCCACATATCCACAGTTTCCACAATTCCCTGCCAGGCATGTTGATGTGGGGTGTTACAAGGACTAGGGGATGAGGCACGCAGCGTCCCGTTTAAATAACGCGCCGCGTAAATCAGCAGAGAGTGTAATGTGATTATTTGTGTTTAATGTGATTTGTTGATCTGACGGGTCCGTGCACCTCGTCGCTGACAGACACGCCGCGCAGCGTCCTTCCGCTCGCTGGCCGCCGCCGCCCCCACGCGTCTTGCTGTCTCTGTCGCGCACGCGACCCTCGCTGTACAACCGCCGCCGCCGCTGCGGCCGAGCATGAGGGCACACGCTGGCGTCGCGGCGACCTGTCAAATCAGGCGGAACTGCCGAATGACAAATGCACTCTCGGCCCGTTCGAGTGCAGATTGTATAAAACGTAATTGAATCATGTATTGTTATTACACACTCATCGCTGAAAGTGATGCATGAGATGTGTGATTCTGCGCGCTTGCGTGTGCCATGCCGCCGCCCGCGACGATGATGATGCCCCCGTGTGCATGTGTAATATGTGCCATGCCACGTCATTGTGTGTGCGCTGGCTCTATTAATTGCGATTTAAAACGCCGATTGCAAAGTGCTGCCCGCAAAACGGTCAACACTGTTCTAGCTTATGTCTCCATTTATGTCAATAGTTCATTAATTCTAATCTATTTAGTGATTTGTTTGCGTTTCTATTTTAATTTTTGTTGGTTTTAGAAAGGAAAACACTATTCTTTGAGTCAATTATCTTAGGAAACGATTATTAGCGTGATCGTTTTAAGTTGGGTTAGGTTTAAGCTAGATTGATTTAGATCTGCTAATGTTTGATTTATGTTAGGTAGGATCAGAAAGTTTGAACCATTGACCAATGACGACGCCAAAAATATCCTAAAATTATGAAACTAGAGAGACTAGAGCTCAGGATAGGAACGAATGCTGGAAGATGTTGTGTGAGACTAAAGCTTATAATAGGCTGTAATGGCATTGGAACAAGAAAAAGAAGAAGAAGAAGGATCAGATCAGGTTGGAAGTAGCTGTCACAAGTTAGGTACAGTTGATTTGATTGAATTAGCTTAAGTTGGATGATTGAGTTGGGTTGTGTCGGATTGAACTCCCCAAATTTGGTTAGGTTGGGTTATGTTCTGTTGGGTCGAGTTGGGTTGGGTTAATGCGGTTGGCATAGGTTGGGTTAGGTTGAGTTAGGTTAGCTAGAGTTAGATTAGGTTATGTTACGTTGGGCTCAGTTGCGTAAAATTGCGTTAGGTTGAATTAGATTAGGTTGTATCAGGCAGGCATAAAATTCCCTTCAGTTGGAGTGTTTAGGCGAAATTAGATAAGGATTAAGATTTAAATAATGTTTAGGTTTAAATTAAGATTGAATAAGTTGGATAGGTTAGAATCATATCAAGTTAGCTTTGTTAGGTTATGATTGATAACTCAAACATAGGTTACATTAAGATCGCACTTTTAGTTAAGAAATATAAAGTAAATAGAAAATGTCTAAGAAAGTATTAATTAAATATGGAGTTAGACTTAATAGCCCCTAGATGGCAGGTTGAGGAGCACGAAGACTCAATAAAAATAAATAAAAGCTAGAGGTCCTCCGTGATGGAGGTGGGTGGAGCGTCTTTGTATACCTTAATGTTCCGTACCGTTTTCCACGGAATGAAAGCAATAAAAATAACACAACTGCGTGGAAACCAAAGTCCTTCGGTATTATATAGCCCGCTGATGATACAACGCGGAACAGCTCCTTGGGTGTGTATTTTTCTGGCGTCTCCACCCAAGTAACGCTTGGCGGCGGTGGCGACGATGCGATGGCGGCAGTCGGGTCCTACTAAGGGAAAAAACGCGCTCCCTAATTGTATAGAACACGATACTAATTGCCTTACTGGCTGAGCGTTTTGTGCGGTGTTGTCCAAGTGGAAGCGCCCGCCCGCGCCGCCGCCGCCGACCTGAAAAGAACTGCAGTCCGACGCGCTTTTGTTCCCGGCCTCGAAGAACAACTGGCAAACGTTTTTAACGATGCCACCGCCGCCGGTAGGCCGACGTTGTATTTATACGTTGTCTGCGACGGGAAAGAGCAAGAAGTCAACAATACAGAGTGTTTCCTAAAAGTATTCCAAGTTAATTTCAATGTTGGTACGTTTAGGTCACTATAGATAGGTTTTGCTTAAATGGGTTCAGGACACCCGGTGGGATTAGTTGGCCCGCCGCCGCCCCACATCCGCGTTTCAGCCGCCGCCATCCTGTGTATGTGTATGTCTGTCTGTGTATGTGTGGTTGTCTATGTAGCTGTCGGTTGTAAATGAGGCAAGTTGCGTTTTCCGCCTGACCTCCGACAAATGAACTTTTTTACGTTGTTATTCTGGCACTTTAAGTCGCACCTATATATCACAATTAATCACCGTACCGGCCGAGCGGAGGGCTTCGGAAGCGCGCAACGCAGGCGGTAGCGGCGGCGGCGGCCGTAACTTTAATTAACCGATCCTTGTCTCTTCGCGATGCGCCCGCCACCGATCCACGCGCCAATGCAACACGTCACTGCTTTTTTCACACTTCACTTTCTCCGTGTTTCTGCTCCAATAAAGCGCTCGTTTTACTGTAGGAACGATGGTTATTTGTTCAAATTCGATTTTAATCTCTTCTTTTTCCTCTTAACTATCTATTAATACTGTTAAAACAAGTTGTAGTACAAAATTTTATATTCAATTTTTATATTGACTACCTAAAAGTGGTCTAAACTAGGTTTGGCTTAGATTTGGTTCATTGGGTTCATTTAGGTTTAAGAGATTTAGAATAGGTTACATTGAACTACTTTTATATAGACTTAGCTAGCTTAATATGAACAGCTTTGTAAGTTGGGTTAGATTGGGTTATGTTTGGTTACGTTGTAATATGTTAAGTTAATAGAGTTAAATTAGGTTAGGTTTCCTTGGTCTGTGTTATAATGGATTAAATGGGTTAGGTTGTCTCAAGTCGTATTAGGTTGGGTTGGGTGGGATCATAGTAGGTTGGGTTAGGTTGGATTAAGATGCATTAGGTTGCATTAGATTAGGTTAGATTGGGTTAGGTTGGTTTAAGTTGAGATGGGTTGTGTGAGGTTGGGTTAGATTGATTAGGTGGAGTTGGGTTGGGTTAGGTTGGTTTAAGTTGAAATAGGTTGTGTTAGGTTGGGTTAGGTAGGGTTTTGTTGAATTTTGTTAGGCTGAGTTAGGTTGAATTTGCTGGGTTAGGTTGCGTTAGGTTGGGATTTGTTGAGTTGGGTCGGGTTGGGTTACGCTGTATTAGGTTGGGTTTGGTTGGGTTAGACTGGGTTAGGTTGGATTAGTTTGGATTAGGTTGGGTCAGATTGATTAGGTTAATTTAGGTTGGGTTAGATGGGGTTAACTTAGTATTAAGTTGGATTACATTGGCTTAAGTTGGCTTAAGTTGTGATATGCTAGGGTAAGTAAAATTAAAAATGGGTTAAGTTAAGCGTAATTAATCTATAATTAAGTTAAGATCACTTAAGATTACACTGCAATAAATTACGACAAGATTTTTTTAGGTAAAATTCACTAGTTTATTTAAGTTCATTGGCATTAAAAGCTTTTTCTAAAATATGCCCAGTAAGGTAAACCTTGAAAAATGCATACAATTTCCGGGAAGTGTATATAACCCAATATTTGAGGTTAAATTTCGTTGATAACCCAAATCCCCCAATGTTTTCCCTAAAATATTTAAAAGATACGTATCAGGTGGTTATTTTCGTTTGGGGGTGGGATGATGATATTTGGAAATGAATCTTCTTCTACTTCTTACACGAGCGTCGTTCCGAAATCCGAACGCGGATCCCGAATCCGAATCGCATTATTCACATTTAATGCCTGAGTGTATTTACACGAAGTAGCGGGGCGATTTTGAAGTTTTAAGTTTGCGCCGAAAGATTATAAGGGTTGAACCGTAAAAGACGACGTTTTAATTTCCGACTGCGCGCCGACCCTCGCTCCTGCCGCTTGCGCGGGGCACACTGGCGAAATTTGCACTTTTCGAATCAACAAACAAACGCGCAAAAAAACTACCCTCACTCCCGGTTTCTCCACAGCTCTTGCTCTCTTGCTCCTGGATCTTTTCACCGGAGGATGATCGCGAGCGCTAAGTGAGCGAGCAGTAAATAAGCGCGTGCTTTACCCTTGTTTTAACTAATTATATCCATCCGTAGCGGCGTTTGCCGTTTGGAAATGCCTCAAAACTTCCAGCAGGAGTAGGAATACCTAGCGTTCACATAGATTGCAGGAATTTTAAATAATCACCGCCTGCGCGCAGGCCTCGTAAAAGGGTGTAAAAATATGCAACACCTTGTACGCTTAAATATTTACCCTTTGCGCGTGCAGCAGCAGGTCCCATCCGGTAAGCACTCACGCTCCATCTCGCGCAAACTCGTAACTTTTAAAATTAGACACTCGCTAACTAATTTTTAGTTTGTGACCAATACGATGGCGTTGTACCTTTCGCAGCTTGAATTTTCCACGTCCGCAAATGATGTGCGGCGAGCTGTGCACGTTGTGTAAATCTATTTTCGAGTTTTTCATTATCGATGCATCATGCATCATCTCGGTGTAGTTCCCTCAGAACCAAAATTTTACTACCTCTTATTCGGCGCAAGTGTAATAGAAAACATTTGGTTGCGGGACGATTTTATTGCACTTACCAAGTTAACGATCAAAGCATGGGATAGTTGCAGCTTTGTTGTTTCGTGCGTGGCTGAGACTGAGTGTGTCTTCGTGCATACTGCAATAATTAATTATTGTTTACGTCTGTGTGGAAGCGGTTTGCATGCAGGCAGACAGTGTCAAACCTCAAGATTTCTTGCAAAAGGCTTTGAATGAGACTACAAATAAACATCAAACATTTTGCATCTATTTTGTGTTTAGGGGTGTCTTTCTACGGATGTATTGTTTATTTGATTAGAGTTTTGGATGTTAAGGGTTGTTTTATTTAGGTATAACTTGTGTAGGTTTAGGGGTTGCAGTTTAGAGGGTTGGAAACATATGGGTCATGTATAGTTTTATAGTATTTTTGTTTATATAATTTTTATTGGGATTATTTATTAGTTTGAGTTCTATGCAATTATTGGTTGATTATAATTTTAAATAGGGGTTAATAAGTTGGTTTTTTTTTTTTCTCTTAAGACGACTTTAATGTAATTAAGATTAATACAGGTACACTGGACTAAACTAATTAACCTATCTTTTTCATGTCTACTTTAGCTAGAAAAGTTAACCTATATTAAATTTAATCAAACCTGCTTTTCTTACGTTTTTATTTGAATTTAGTGAGATTAGTACCGCCTTAAACTGTCGCTAATGTCATTTATTTCATCACAATTTAAGATTGGTATTGTCTTTGATGATATTTTTTGGTTATTTTATATTTCTTTATCAACATTTGTTAAATTCGACTAAGTTTTTTTTTCAGATATGTTTAAGTCAATCTATATCAGATTTAAGAAATCGCATCTTAACGCTGCTTTACTCAACACAGGTTGAGGTAAGTTGAAATTAACTCGTAATGGAACCCAACTTAGTTCAACGTCATTTTACTAAACTCAACTTAACTATACATAACGTAACATAATTTACCCACCCTCCGAAACATAAGCCACCAAACTCTGTCTTACCTCCAATCTATAAAATTTCTTCATATCTCAACATTTTCTAATTACTTAAAGCTGGACTCTTCCTACTCTTAAAGAGTTTCCGCCAAAATCTAATAAGGTATGCATTTCCGAAGACATAAAGTCACAAAATGAAGATTTACTCCAATTCTGCGGTAATTCGGTTAGAGAGACGCAGGAGGGACAAGGACACGGGAGGGGGCGGTTTACTGGTAGCGGTTGTAGTTGGGTGAAACATGTGTATCGATGCGGTGACGACATGCATCGGCCCCGAGATTCAATTGTATCGTATTTTCGCCTGCGTATATCGCGCTGGCAAGCAATCCAGCAGGAGCGATATAAGCAGGAGCCGCAATAGGTATCTCTAGCCTCAGCACCAAGCATTCAGCATGCCATCGAAAAGACCTCGCACACGCTTGCCAAGGAAGCTCTTCTTTGCCGCGACGTAATTCGGTTAAATGCTGCCCACTCTACTCCACACCACTCCACTCTCTCTCCCTGTGATACTAAAATATTGTCAATGCGATATATCACCTTGGCAAGTAAATCGAAACACTGGCGTTTTACGAGTGCCTTTAGTGAAACCTCCACTCTGGAACTTCTCGTACAGTATCGTTGATGCACGTAGATGCAGGAAGTAGAACACTGCGTATCGGGTATATGGGTATATTTCGACAGGTTTTATCTCCGCCAAAACCGCATCTCTCGTATTTTAACCCTTCCCATATCGGTGGGAAAGGGCAAATTCAATTCGCCAGAGTTGCACAGGCATAAACTACAAGTCGCACTTCCAATTGCCAATTACGCGCGCTAAATACACGTAGCTGGATATAGCGTAAACATATAGAGAGCGTATAAAGGAGATAAACATTTGGGATTAATTAAATCATAGGAGTACGAAAGCCACAACAGCACCATTTTTAATCCAATACCTATAATAAGCTTTGGAAGAGATAAATAAAGATTTAGGAATACTTTTAATCCCCACAGACTTTTATATAAACAGTCTGTTACAAATTTTATACAAAACCTTTAATATTTGCTTAACTCACAAAGTAATCTAATAAAAAATTATAGCCAAGACAAACCATCAACTGAACTATATCTGGTCGTTTTACGATTATTTGTTCCTTAAAGAATTAGTTCCAAAGTAGACTTTAGAATTAATAGAAGTTAGAAATAGTTTTCTGTTCCATAGTTTGTCGTTAGATGGCAGTACCACACAGTTATTCAAATAAATGGTGCTCTATTAGTGTGTCCAATGTAAAATTATGGTGTTTATGTTAGCGTACGGTATGACCGAGAGCAATTAACGTATCACAGACTAAAACTAAGTAAATCCGAGCTTAAAACACGTGTGGCGCTGGATATTAAACAATTAATGCGCATTTGCTATCTGGAAATTACGCAGACCCCATGGGAGATTGCCCCCAAAGCCATGTTTCCATATCCTTTTTCTCTATATCGCGCTTTCGGTCCCTGTTTATCGAGTATTCAAAGTACATGTAAGTGCAACGCATCGGAACACTTATACTTTGTACATATTTTTTTGTTACGCTCAGCTGTATGTAGCGTTGGAGAAAGAACATTTGCGAATATGCATGGCCGTGCGAGCCCGTATTAATGGAATTTACTCGTGGGGGATTTCGGTTTTCGGAATTAATTGGTTTAATAACGCTGCATTGGCGCTGGTTGGATTTGCGCCTTGCGCGTATTTGCTGTGCGACATGCATGAATGCACGTAACACAACAAAATAGAATACATTGATATATATGTATATGGATATATAATATACAGGGACGATACGAGTGGTGCAGGCGCAGAATAGGTTAATTCCATACATACACAAATGCATATGTATGCGTATGTTTGGCGTATTTTAATATTCGGCGGCCGATGCAGCGCGCTACAATAACAACTAATCCACTTTTGACATATATGACCAAAATGCAAATGGCTGCGTTGTGGATTACGGATTGCTGGTTGTAATCTGGCCACGGAAGCGTAAGCGACTTAAAAATTGAGTTTTTATTGTGGGGCGTTTTATTCGTTAGGTTAGGTGTTAACGGGTTATAAGATTTCAAGTTTTTTTGGTTATATAAGGTTACAGGTGGTTATAGAATAAATTAACTATTGAAAGCTTCAACTTATTCGAAATTACGCTTTGAAATTGGCTTTGATTTGGTTACCTTAGGTTACCTTAAGTCAGTTTAGATTAGGTTAAAATATGTTTGGTTAAGTCAGGATATGTTAGGTTAGGTTATCATAGATTAAGCTGGAATAGGTTAAATTAGGTTAGATTTGATTAATTCTAGCTTAGGTCAGGTAATTTTAGGTTTTATGTGACTGTTTATCTGATATTTGTAGAATTTGTAGGCTTTTAGTAGTTGTCTCATTAACAAGTAAAAGTGGTTATGCCTTTTTGCACTTTAATATAAGTAGAATATTTTATTTGTAATGTATTTCTAGGTAACATAATATTTATAGGACCTATCGTAACTGGACATTAACCTGAAACATGAAACATGTTCCACAGTTGTTGTCGCCAGGCATGTTAAGTACAGTCTACCGTTTTTACACCCATAGCGGACTAAACGCGCACTGGCAGGGCTGTACTGGCTTGGGATCCAACTGCGTTTGTGAATCTACCACCTGCGGGCTGAGACCTCCGCTTCTAAACGCCTGCGAAACGACCTTTCGACCTACGCCCGACCTTTATCC
>JAODGA020059462.1:0-15359 GCA_027574885.2 Drusilla canaliculata
TAGATTTAACCGTTGTTTACAAGTTACTTTTAGAAGTGCTATTTTTGGAATAGCAACTTGTGAAGGATGTTAATGAAACCGTATTTTTCGAAATTTGTTTTGGTTAGAAATTTTGAGTTTTATTCCTACACGGTCCATAATAATGTCATTATTTTATTTGAATGACATTAATAATGACCGTGTAGAGTCTTACAAGTTGGGATGACGTGCATTACATTACGTGGAATGATGTAATGTCATTAATGTCATTATTCGTAATGATGCAAGAAATGTCATTATTCGTAATGTCATTATTTTATCGGAATCACATTAATAATGACCGTGTAGGGCTTAAAAAAATTTAATGACGTTCATTGCATTACGTGGAATGATGCAGGTAATGTCATTATTGGTAATGCCAATATTACTAATCGTGTAGGATCATTTTTATATAATTGATCGTTATAAAAATTGAAATTTGTTCATAAAATTAGTCACACAATGATTACCGAAATATATGAAAATTTAAACATGTTTTAAATTGCAAAAAGATTTAATGTTTAAGAATATTATACCTCTTTAGAATATGAATTGTAATTTGCATTTTTGTGTAAATTTCAATGAAGCAAAATTGAATAATCATCGTAAGTGAAACTCTACAATTTCCAACAAAAGTAGATCGATCATTTTTATAATAATGGAAATTTCTTTTGTTTACCATAAAAGTGCGAGAAAACATATGCGTAGAAAATAAAGTCAATAATGATGTCTGATTCGTGGCCTTGGCATATTGTGAGCTGTGAGTTATATTGAAACAATCTGATTAAATAGTAAACAGACACGCATTTTATATGTGACTTAATAATGATAAAAGTAAAATAAATATAAGTAGTTAATTTTATGATTATCATAGATAAGTTATAAAAAATGTTGACAAGTGTAATTGTGAAATAAAAATTGTAAATATAATTCACAAATAATATTAATAAATCACTATTAACCGATCACACGATTTTAATCCTTTTAACTTTGGTTGATTAAACTGTTGGAAACTATTATTACAAAATTTGAGGCATTTTCTTGTAAAAATTTAATTTTCCTCTGCGTGGTTTCGTTTACATACCTAACTTTAATTTTTAAATAATAGAAAGGAAAATATGTGAACAATGCTATCCTGTTTTTTTTTTTGTCATATTACTTCATATGAAATTATACTTTTTTGTTTGAGCTTATATTATATAACTTGTTTTCGTTCCAATGCTAAAATATTTCTTTATGAGCAATGTAATTGATTGATAATAATATAAATCGATGTTGATTGTTAGGCATTATCGAAATTATGATTTTATATTCGAAATACCGCTGAAAACAGCAGGAGCTCGTAATAAAAGATGCATGAAAATGCTAAATAAGGTGATTCCATTAGATTTCAATCATTAGTGCGGCCATTATTCATCATACACAAAGTCCAGCACACCGCAGCCGCTCCATTGTAACGCACGCGGAAAGCGATACATATTGTTGATGTCATTTAATATACTAATCGAAGGACATCCTCAACACAATATCAGTTGCTGCTGCGTCTGTCGCGAGAACAAAGCATTTTTCACGTGATCTCGTAATGAATCCTTACTTGAAAAAACCTTAAAAATAACAACGAGCTATTTATCTTGCTTTGAAACTTTGTGTAATTGGTAATTAGGTCATCTATTGGTGTACGTAATAGTGTTATTTTTGAGGAGATATTTTTGTAGGAGTTTTTTTAACCTCTATCCGGAAATAGGAAGTGGATTCGTGATTTGCGCGCTATAGGCGCGGTACAAGGGCGTGCGCTCTCCGGCGATCAATATGTGGGATCGCACGCGGGGGCTGCCGCTCTTCGGGAGGGACAGAGATCGGGCTCTCCGGGTTTCCATGCGCGATGAAGTGACATTTATCCTTCTTGTGAGACCGGCGGTGTGATATATATGTACATTACCGGTGACCGAAGTGCAGCGAAGGGATTCAAATTGCGCGTTGCTGCGCGCGTCCTTCACGTGCGGATCACGAGTGGGAAAGGGCGTGTGGCGCTAACTTGATGAAAGAGATCTTAATATAGAATTTCAATATTGGATTTTAGTTGAAAAGATCATGGCCTACTTTATATCACGTTATTTTGAACCGTTTTATTATTTGTAAGCGAAATTGGAATATTAAAAAATGGTGGAGGCGCCGTGAACTCATACAAATATTTCTTTTATGTGCAATTAGCAATTATCAACTCATCATTGATGCCGCTAATTGATGAAGTATAGGAAAATATTGATTTTTCTTGTTATTGTATTTTCAGTAAGTCGACTCCACTGCGAATCAGAGTCGTTTAAAATGGATCT
The DNA here is from genome assembly GCA_027574885.2 of Drusilla canaliculata. Classification (NCBI taxonomy): domain Eukaryota; kingdom Metazoa; phylum Arthropoda; class Insecta; order Coleoptera; family Staphylinidae; genus Drusilla; species Drusilla canaliculata. The sequence continues at coordinate 2,352 of JAODGA020059462.1, forward strand.
CATTTTGGACATCAATTCATGGCTGTATCCAATGGAATTGGGTATGTATAAAAACACTTTTAATAAATACGTGCATAAAGCGATTTGATTACATTTTAAAGTGTGGCAAAGTGTATTATTGCGGACTAGATTGAGCAACCTTCGGCTGTGCGTGTATTTGTACATTTTGATTGGCACAGTAAAACCGGCCAAACAGCTGTAAATTACTAAATTTAAACCTGCACAAATCGTAGAAGAATGTTTCGTTTTAAACTGATTTTGGAATGGTTACATTATATATTTACTGAAACGAAATGTTGTAAATCTAAAATTTGAAGGATGTAGTATTCAAGTCGTTTTTATAGGTCCAGTAAAATCTCTTTAAACATGCTTTAGTCCGAACAGTGACTACTTGGAACAATAATCCGAACAACGTGTCGTTAATCCGAATATTAAAATAATTCTTACTTCCCAAATAAGGAAATCACTTGGTTTTATGTTCTCTTGTGCTTATAATTAGTTCAAAGTATCCTGTTGATTCATTTATTTTGCTACCTACATGGGGAATTCTATTATTTCAAATGTGTACTGCAAAAACTGCTTCCTTCATTGTTCATTAGAGACTTGACTGAGTTAAACTTGTTATGGTATTTAAAATCAAGATGACTTCCAAAAGGAAACATATTACTCTATTTATTAAAGAAACGACCAAGATAATTAAGAATTAGAGACGCGCATTTCACTGACATGTTTATCGAAAAATACAGTGAAGAAAATCAAAGATTTATGACCTTAAAAATCCAAATACTATCTTTTGTTATATTTAGTAAGTAAAGTTGATTTTTAGTTAGTTAATTCTTTAGACAAAGCATTCTTTTATTGTGAATTTGTGGAAGTTTTTAGAGTCTTATGAAATTGAATCATTTCTGTCATTGCTTCAGTAATCAAAACTTTTTTGATAATAAAAATCAGCCGTGCATTTATTATCGGATTAAACTATTGTATAATAGATTGAATATCTTAAAGAGAAGGATTCATTGCCGAATATTAACGTATTTTCAAACTAGAGTGTCTCACATATCAATGTTTTCTGATATTTCAACAGACACACAACAGACACTAGAATGTAATATCAATTAAAATATGCAATAAGGCTATCAATGCTTATATAGATAACCTTTTAAACCTCTCTAAATAATGAATAAATTATTGGTAATAGCAATCGCATTGTTTTCAAACGATCATTATCCATTATCGATGGTATTGCTCGCTATCTGTTATTTTTCCGCACGATGACCAATCGCCAATTGTCAATGAGTCATCAGAGGGCGTGTGTTTTTCGTATGCCAAATACGGTGCCTACAACGCAATAATATGCGTAATGCGTGTGCAACTCTTTGCCGAAAACGGCGTGCATGCAGTATGTGTGCGTGTCCCGTGTATGGCGGTGGTGCGGCGTGCAGAGAGGACTTGGCATGACGGCAGCAGCGGCAGTAGCTCCGTTCCTGCTGTGCGGCGGCGCGGCTCGCGAAAGGGCCCTAACGTCGTTACTGTAATCTAGGTCAGTTACGTGACGCGCGGCGCAAACACACACAGCCGACCTGACGACGACGCTGACGCACGGAAAGTTACCGGTGCTCATGGCGGGGAGTCTTTGGGGCGGCAACTGCCATGAAAGGGGGCACATGAAATACGGTGCCTGCAATTGGAGAAAGCTGGGCAATACTGTCAGGAAGGGATGGGGAAACGCTTATTTTTATAGCTTTTATTTCCTGCTAAATGCGCATATTAGAAGTAAACATATAGTTGCCACATATGGTGGAAAATAACCGTGCGGGGGTGGCAACAGACGGAGACGGAAGATGTTAGCGCGCTGCCTGCTGGTGTATCGATTCTCTCGCCGACATTGGGTGCTGATAACGTCAGCAGGAAAGCGCGCGCCACATTCACAGCGCTACACTGTTGGTGTATGTGCGTGTGTGTGAGTGTTGAATTGCTGTATTGGGCGCTCTTCGTGCCATTGCGGAACTGCGTGGATGATGAGTGCATTCATGAGCGCATTGGCAGTGAACGAGCAAATTGCGCAGACCATCGAGGCGATGGCCAATGTGTGTCGACGTTATCGTCTGCGAACAGCAGGGCCGCATACACTTGCGTCGATCAGACCGTACGTGTGCAGTTATACGGCACGCCAGAAGTCGGGGCAGGAATGGAGAGCGCAAGGCGCTCGCCTGCTGCTCTGCTGCTGCTGTGTGCTGCTCGGCATGGTTGTGCGCTAAATCAGCGCGTCAATGCTGTGTGTTGCGACGCGCTGGCTGTGTGTGCGTGTTGATGTTGGTGTACGTGAGCCAGCAGCCGCGACGCATCCAAGTTCAATGCCAAGGTTGGGCCCGAGCGCCTGCGCGTCGTCCTGCGATTCCTGCTGCGGGGCCGCCTTACCGGGGCCTCCTGGACATTGCGTAACACGCCGCCAGTACCGCCGCCACGTCTGCAACGCAACGCCGAACCGATCGACGAGCAGCAGCGGCAACAACACACCAGCAAAGAGAACCACCAGCAGCAGCAGCGGCAACAGCAGCATGCCGAGGCAGCGGGTATTTATTTACGGTGTGCGCAGTCGACGTCAGCCATCCGACATGTCGAATCACCCGGCCATTGACGAGCGCGTCGACGACGGCGACGAGACTTGAAATTTGCATTTTTCTCCATCATTTGTTTGTTTGTCGCAATTCGACTGCAGTCGGCCGGCAATACCTGCTCGACGAGCAGCGCACACACCGAGCGCACAGTGTTGACGATTGGGGGTTTTCCTCGCAATCGCAGTGTGACACATTTCGACATTCAATATGGAAATGAAGCGCCGTGGCGGCTATGTTTTGAGTGCACATTCAATCGTCCTGCGAGTACACAACGCACGTCGCCGAAGCCGGAACAGCTGCTGCATCCTGGGAATTGATCGAAATTGGAAAACTTTTGCAATGGCGTGAATCAAGGTGATTTTCATTATATTCATTCCCATCGTCATCTTCATGTAGTTAATCGTTTGCGCGCAGTAATTTGAAAGCAAATCGCTCCGCGTACGGTTTAGATTTTTATGATGTGTTTTTTGTTGTTCATTTTTGTCAAATTGCTTTTACTTGATGACGGGCCCCACACATGTAAGCTGCAAACACCAACATGTAACAACGACGCAGGCACCGCAGCACACGCAGGCCAAGGTCGTCGAATTTTATAAATGTTACGTGTTTCGTACATTTAACAACACACACACACATATATATTGGTGTTTGGTAGTGTGCGCGCTTTTCGTGAATGCTTTTGTTGCCCGCCGCCGTCGTCGCACACAATGCGCTATTTGAGCAAGAGGTGCTCTAAGGTATTGCCTTCAATTATATTTTTAACGCGACGACGCACGTCACTGCGCTAATTTGCGTCGTCGTTCCAATATAAGACTATAATTGGCGTAGTCGCGGGGTCGGATTTTGGCACGTTTTGCGGGATATGTACCCGCAGTGCAGTGGATTGGATTGGATGCGATTTTACTGCTTGCGGATGGTGGTGCTTGCTTGTGGTGGTGAGTACGTGGATGTATGTTGGAATAATTCGGGCAAATATACACACACACATACGGAATGGGGCCTCGTTGGCATTATGCGCTGTATCTCGCGAGCGCATTCATTCTATATAAGCGCGTCGAATTATGTATAGGGAGCGCATTGCATTCGTGGACCGCTTGGTAACAACAAAATAAAAACGTTGCGAAATTGCTCCGGCTGTATGGCTGCGCTTGCATGCATCATTTGTAGGCGGAATTTCGGTAACTAGTTGTTTTGATTCATGACACCTGACTACCAGGCTCTTTATCTACAAGTATTTTTACTTAAGTCGAATATACACATTCTATTCGAAATATAACTTTAAATATTTTAGTAATTTTTCATTAAATTTGTAATTATAACTATATTCATCATATACATTCTTTTTGCCAAAACAATTCGAAATAGACATATCATAGTGTGTCCTGGTAACTGTTTGATTGCACCTAGATTATATACGTCATTCTGGTATATAATCTGGATGCAACGAGATAAATTCTATGGATTATATAAAAAGTAATGTTCTAAATTTTTCTAAGACGCAATTGTTCAAAAAATAAAATTTAGTAGTTAAAGGAAACGATTTTTGTATGTCAGAAATATTTAATATACATAAAGTTGTTTTCTTTAAATCTATTTTTTGCTCATTTCTATAATCATAAACTTAGAAATATCCGAGATAACAAACATTATCTCATTTATTTTATTCTAAAAGTATATAAGCTTAATTACATTAATCTTCTAAGTTAACCTCTTCTTAATCTTTGATGTTAACCTCAGAAAATGTACACATAATTCCTAATAACCACAAAAAACATTGCTATGAACAACGCTGCACGCGGTAAAGCAAACTCGCATAAAACTCACGACTAGTTCGCAATAATAATAATAATGCGTACCAGCCATCCGTCACGACAATGAATCGGGCACACCGACACATACACCCGGCCGGCTGTGAATGAAGACTTTCGTGCGCTCGCGGATGGTTTGATGATCGTTCGAGCGGATTGTAAATGGCACGCGGAACCGTTGATCGAACAACAATTGCGGCGCGGCAGTTTTTATCTCGTTTTTTTTTTATTATTACGTGCGCTCTCAAAATTTTCTGCCCAAACGTTATATAAATAGCTACCGACTGCACAATGTGAATGATTACGTGCTGGGTTTGATAGCCGTATGAAGATCTCAATTTCCGGTCCCTAGCAACAGTGTTGATCTTTTCATTCTTACCATCTGCGTCATTCGAGAGTCTAGTGGAAAATCGATGTGCTGTGCGTAGGTACGTCTAGTTTACAGCCGGTACGCCCATGTTAGGATTTTAGTAGATTTTGCATACTGATTCTCGCAATGGAATATAGAACGGTTTCTAAGCGGTACAAGTTTAGAATCGGCATTTGGAAATATTACGCAATACTTGGTAATGTTTTGTTTACCTCCACCGACGGGTTTGTTTGGGTGCCCAGGCTGCGCATGTAGCGGAAAATAAAAATTCTCTGGGGGCGGTAGCGTGTGAACTGAGGGGGAACGGGGGGAAGCGGGTTTGAGAAGGAGTGCGATGTGACAAGGCGCGAGGATATTGATTTCCTGCTCCAATTTGTTGTTTTGTGCGGTGCGGCAAGCGGATTGCGCTTGCCCTAGTCTCATGCGGTGCGGCCAAACTCTCTCCGCGGCTATCTCTGTCTGTGTCGCTGCTGTGCTGCATTCGTCCGACGCGCTAGTGCAGCACTTTCTACGCACGAGTTTTCCATTTCCACCGCCACCATTGCCGCCACCGCCGCCATGCCACAGGCGCGCTGCTATTGATCGCGGCATTTCTGTGCTCTTCCCTTGCGGTGTGGATGGTACCGAATGCAATACGGCACCGAAACGAGGCGCGAGCGCCATCCAGACGCAATTTTCCGACACTACACGTCGGTAAGGAGTAGGCGTATTGAAGCGCATAGGGGCTGCGGGGGAGGTGGCGCGGCACTTGATCAGCTGGCTTGCGAAAAGGGTGCGGCAACAAAGTGCGGCGGTGCTTAAGTACGGTCGCCAATAGCCGTCCCTCACCTTGAAATGCAGCGCCCCCAGCTGCAGATCCTACAAACTTTATCCCCGCAAGTCAGTGTTAAGGGCAAGGACGCGCATAGATTGTGACCACTTTCGCGCTGTGGAAATTGCGCAGTTTTATTACTGGACATCAGCATAGTCTCATTCACAATTCCAATGACTATTAAATAATGTGCTAAATTTTACATGTATTCATCTCTATTCTTGAGCGCTATGCGGCAAATTGTTTCGGTCTAACATTGTAAGACCATGAAGAAATCACCTTGAGAATAATCTTTACAATCTCATGATTCTAACTTCAATCAAACAAACCGAGGTTCAAGGAACTGGAAGGCGTTTTTATGACTCTAATTTGCTACAGTGTTTCTAACAACATTAAATTACACATAGCAAGGCTCAAGAAATAATTCATGTAATTTATATATATTGGTAACATTTTGTTGCTCATCGGAGTATGTTGTTCTTCTTCAAGTGGAAACGCCGTGTCCATGAATTCAACGCCTTGCCAACATGGTGGTTTTGTGTGTTTGCGGTGTTAGTTACCTTGTCGAAAGCCGCTGTTATATAACGAATCGTATTTTTAGTCAAGGCCAACTTCTGTGTGTATACATCGTTTGTGTACCAACATTTCCTAGCCAGCGTGTGCGCGCCTGAATGTGTGGCATGTCTTCGCGAAGTTTCGTCTTCTTCGCACACTTGATGCACGCTGTGGCCGTACTTCTCACCGCGTTTACTTTAGTTTGCGGAGTTACTCACGCCGCTCCAGGACACCCATACACGTTCCCGCAAGTATGTTGCGAGTTGTGTGATGATCGTGGTGCGCCGCGCGCGCAACATTGAAGCGTGAATGCCGGCCGGTGTGTGCAAGCGTGTTATTTGCGCGGATTCAACCAATCAGCGATTGTGGCTCGTTGCATTGTTCACCGAAATTCACCGTGCAAGTGCGCGCGCCGTGATGAACTTGAAGATAATTCCGCTGGCAGGATCACCGCCCGAGTTGGGAACGACGTGAACGCAGAGTTTATAATTCATATTTTTTACGTGATTGATGGTGCGATTCCAAAGAAACGCCGCGGATGAATGGTAATCTTCTATGCACGTCACAATCATGGTTGGGTTTCAAGTAGGGGCCAATGGTTTAGCATCTATTGTTGTATTGCGCTTGATTGGTACGAAAGCGCAATGGTAATCGGAGAGGTAATCGGGCCGAGCCAATTGCCGCTGTGATTTGTATAATTCCAATTAACGGTTTCTAATGAAAGGTGCTAAAGCTAATATATTGAGGATGAGTCTGTAATCATCGCTTTGGTTAATTTAAACGGCGGTTTGGTTCTTTCCAACAAGCTGCCATGAAACATTATATTTTAATAGCGGCGCGGCGAATATAAATTTACTGCGCACTTCGTCGGTAATTGGAATAACTGAATCCCCAACCATGAAGGGGCAATTAAATTACGCGTTTGGCGTAAGCCTAATTGGATTTGTAATTACCGACACATTGTGATTTTGCCCTAGCGATATTTTCCCGGATAGCATATAGACGTATGTTTTTGTGCGGAAACTTATAATTAATTTTGTTTAAAGGAGACAAATTCCGACTGGTTTTGGCGACGACGCTGCGCGAGGATGGTTATCCGGACGGGAATGACTGGAATCCGCATGGTAACAAAAACAGTCAAGGATCGCGTGCGGCAAGTTTCGAGTACGTAATGTCCGGAAAAGTCTACCGCATCGAGGGCGACGAAGCAGCGAATGAACCATCAAGTCGATTGTAAGTATCGTTGTTCTACATTTAAGTCGTTTGCTGGTTGTTTAGAAAACATGAAAGTACCTGAATTACTGGGATCCACCCTGTGTTTACTGTGTACTTGAGGTAGTGAACACAGCTGGTGGTATCTCAGTTATTTGGTACAAATAATCATCAAGTTAATGGGCCACAAGACAAATACATTACAATCACTTAAAGTATAAGAAACGTATATCAAACTTTTTTAGAGTTCTTGAAATTTGCATTAATGTAATTGTCTCGTGACCCGTATCGGTTTTTAATTATCTGGTGGAAAAACACCATCAGGACTCCATCTGTGATCAATCGACCACAGTTATTATGAGCCGATGCAAGTTTCCACACGTGGCGCTGCAGCATCCAAGTCTGTGAAGCTTCGATTTTCCTCGCGAATGCGCGCCCATTACCGTTGCTGGTTACGTAAGACGATCGAAAATCTAATTTTCTTTTCCCGATAGACCCCGAAATGCAATGCACATACCCGTACAAAATAAGTGCAACTATTTGCATTGGCTGCATAGTTATGCGAACGGGTACCAACGCCCGTTAAAGCCGTATTGTGGCGCGTTTATTTTCGTTTCGGGCGATTATATTTGCGATGCCCGAATCACCTTCGCCGTTTTGGCCCACATTAGCAGATTCTGATCTAAATCGGGTGGCCCCGCATGCATGCACGCACGTAGCTGAACCGGCGAGCAGATGCGCTCGACAACGCTCGCTGCCGCGTCCTTGCATTTTTTCGTTTGTCGCAACATACGTGTGCGAGCGGGCGCTCCTCGCAAAAATTACTGGCACATGCTTCGCTCTTGCACACGTGTCGCCTTTGCGCGTATGTATGTACGTCTGTGTGCGCGTTTTGAGCAAACCTGTTACGCTGGTACCATGAGCGAATACTCTGGGTACCTCAAATAGTTTCATTACAATGATGTAATTTTAGTCAAACGTTGGAAGCACATTTGTACTGGTTTTTATATAACTTTTATAAAAAGAAGTATATATTGATTAGGTTTTGTTATTGTAGGATTTTTACGGAAATAATAACGGTGATTATAGGCAATAAATGTTGCCAAAAAATGAGTTTCTGGCTGCGAGCCGGCGTTGTTGCCGCGAGCCGGTCGGCAGTTGACGCGTGCTGCTTTTTTTGCGCCCGCTGAGCGCGCCTCTCCCGCAGGATTGCGCTGGTGTTCGGAGTTCGGACTCGTTGCATAATGCAGATTGTAGTTATTTAGAGACGGTGTGGCCGATGTGGGCTGACTGTCGTTGACGTTGCGAACGGCCGGACAGTGCGCGCAGCCTCTCAGCTGTTCGAGGCAGCAACTCTGATTAGGGCCGAACCGCGTCCATCAGTCTACAATTGCACCCGGTGCAAGGATTACCCAAATATTTGGAGGCGCACGACGTCTCATTGAACAAGTGTCCAGCCCGATTTGAATCTGTGCACAACAGGAACGGGAAAAGGAGAGTAGAACGGAAGTATACGTTTAGTGACTTGCTCTTCCCGAGTTTTGATCCATCCTCTTAAGAATACAATTAATCTAACATTAAGATACATAACCGTTTGTTGCTATGGTATACCGTATCCTCAAGTTTTTCTTTTTTATGTTTGTGGTGTTTGCTGGCAATTGGCAGTTTCACGTTCGGTTTTTGATGATTTGGCGTTACGCAATAACGGTACTAGACTCGTGTGTACAGGCTAATAAAATATGCAAATGCGATTTGCAGCTTACATGTTCTTTACCCTAATAATCCAATTACACTCTGGTGGCATGCTAGTGTGTTGCCGTGTTCGTTTCTTCTTTTTTTCTATCTTTTGTTCCGTCATTTCATTGCAATAAAATAGCTCTCGTTGTAGGTTAGAGCCGCAACCGTGTATTTTGGGGTAAAGATCGTGTATCTGTGCGGAAAGAATCGAATGTGAAACAGTCTTGGGCTGCGTGCCAGAAGCGCGTTTACACTTTCTTTCTGTCATTTGTAAATGCACTATCTGGTACGACACTCCAAGATGACGAACGCTGCCTGATTGCATCACAAACATCTTCCTTGTATTTCATACGCGTACCATAGCAACCAAAACAGAATGACGGCCCAAAGAGTCACGGGGAGGCAACGGCAATATGGCGGACAAGATGGCGTCGCAATGGATGTAACGATGTAACTGGATGTACAGTTAAACTGTCGTCGAAACTGTAATAAAGTGTGGAACGTCATGTGCAACGTCCAGTTTCAAAAATCTATAATTATCTTGAGTGAAATCATATACTGCCTCGTCAGTTTTCATGTATAATTTTCTGCTATAATCGCTTTTAGTAAACTATGTATTATGCTAATTGGATGTAATTGAAATTATTGTCATTTTTAATCTGATATTGTGTATTAAAATGTATAATATCTGAAATGTTTACTTATATTTAAAATTTTGTTATGCTAAGGACGACACAATAAATTCTACTTTTTTATATTCTTTTAAATGTTATTACCCGTTATAAAACATATTTAAATAGTTGCAAAGAATGGCGATTTAATATGTTTAAAATATGTAAAAATTAACAGGTTGTCAGAACTTCAAGCGATAAATTTGAAAGTGTGCCAAGAATTTATGAATTTGAGATACATCAGAACTTCCAATGAATTTACGCATATTAATAGTTTCCACAAATTCTCCGTTACATTAAATATTTAATTAGTTTCATGAGTCATAACACTTGCAGCAGATGTTACGTCGTGTTTTTTTTTGCTTGTATGTTGTGAAGGTGGGTGCTTGGTTTTGTAAACGGAAATACTGGGAGGCGTTCCAGATTTGATGTCGCATTCGTATATATTTATCTAGATGCCAAAATGCCTGTACCGATGGATATGTAAAAGGTGCAAATATAATCTATTTGCGCCACAAATCGCTCAGTACGTGTTGGACGCGATGGCAGTGTGGTTAGCTGGTTGTGTCGTAGTCAATTGAATCACGACCACTATCCATGCTACCTTTGTGTTTAACACTATGTTCCACTCTACAGATAGGATAAAATTATTAATTTAAACTGAATATTGGCGTTTTAACTTTTTTATAGTAAAGTGTTTGAGGTTGGGTTACTAAAACTTCTGTATTTTATAGGGCGGCCTACGTTTCGTTTGGAGGACTTTTGATGCGGCTACAAGGTGACGCCAATAACTTACACGGCTTTGAAGTGGACCAGCAAATGTATCTGCTCATGAAGAAGTTGGCCTTCTAAGAGAGACTTGATTGTAATTTAAGTCTTTTGGAAACGATTGAGTTGAAGGTTTCGAGGATGTCTACAATCAACGTCCTTATTTTTGATTAGTTTTTTATAAACTTTTTATTTTAGCATTTAAAAATAAAGTTTACATTTGCAAACTCAATTATTAATTGATTTGCGGAATAAAACTTAAATTTATTCTATTCGTTTTTACTTTTTATGTGGGCTTTCAACTTTGTGTGCTTAATGGACATTTGATACGAATTTGGTGTGTTTTTTCTGCAATTAAGTTCCAACAATGCAATTATTTGTGTTTCTCGTGAAAGATCTGGATAGCAAAATGTGATTTAAATAGTGAAGCAATGATAGATTGATTTTTTTCATTTTTGAAAGCTGGTTCTGGTTGAGCACTGGCATAACAGAGACTTCAAGTTTAAAATATGAACTTGCCGATATTGTATAAATTTTTAGTTGTGCTTGGCATAACCGATTGGGCTTTCGATTTTAAACAAAAAGGAAAATGCACTTAGCTTAGTCTGACAATGTACTATCAGACTAAGCTAATATAGCCATGTTTTACAAAATTGACCGGACGCATTTTTACAATGTTTAAAGGACCGCAGATTTGATAAATCTGCAGTTGTCTATCATTAAAGCGGATACTCGCTTCATTGATAATTGGGTTAAACCCCTAAACCATTCATTGCTCATGAGACACTATTCCTGTGGAGAAAGACAATACCTCATGAATATCTTTCTCAACAGTCCAGGTTTGTAACGTATTCATTAACATATATTTACTGTTATAAAGTTTCTAATAAAATTACAAACTAAATAAATGTTAATCAATTGTATATTTATATGGGAATCTGGAGTTGCTCAGTGGTTATCGCGTCTGCTAACACCACAGGAGGTCCTCAAGATCGTATCTCGTCGATATAAATCTCTATATTTGAAAAACAGAAATTATACTCGTTTTTAATCTGTGAGAATGTTGTTTATACTAAGCGTTTTTATATGCCATTTGTTTTATTTTTAACAGCAAGACATTGGTTTGCACAGTGGCCCACAGCAATGTAGTGACGGCGCTGGTTAGGTTGGGTTATAGGTTAGGTTAGGTGAGGACAACAACGCGGCAGCAGGAAAACCAACCGATAATTTTGTTTGAAACTTGCAGAATATGTTCTCGGATAGTTAACACAATTTTTTTTAAATTTGAGCTTTTAGTAAGAAAGTTTCCAAGAAATTTACACTTGAAGGTGACTAACAGTTTGGGTTAGAAACTTGAAACTTTCAGAATATGTTTTCAGATAGTTAACACACATCTTTTACAAATTTGAACTTTTAGTAAATTGTTTTCGAGAAATTTACACTCAAAGTTGATCGGTTGGTAATAAGGTAAGAACAAATTCGCAAACAAACAGGGGTTGATGACAGATTGACCAATGTAACAAAATGAAACTTTCCCAACAACAAAGACCTTTGGAGAGACCGTCAAAAGGCAAAGATTAGTAACAAACAAGCTTATTTACGCAGCGTCCTGGTTGTAAGTAAAAACTGAAAAAATGACTTTTTGCACAATGTGTTATTTTGTCTATTACACGCACTACAGCAGAGCAAAAGAGCTTTTGGGACAAGAAATTGTGTGTGGAAGTTTCTAGTATGGCTAGCTAGTACATCAAGTAACTCAATAGTGTCGCTGGAGTTACTAATATATTATCGGTTAACCCGTTCCGTGCCGTGTGGGGCGTATACGACCCCCGCTGCACTTTCCGTTCAGGCCATTTGGAATTCTCATTGAAAAACAAAGAATTCTTAAAAAAATTTATTGTAGAGTCAATTATAGACAAGTTCACATCATGTATACAGCGTTTATCGCAGCGTGAGGCGCATACGCGTCGTTGTAGTAACAAATACTGTCTGATTTAAAGCTGGTGTTTATTTAGTTCAGTTTATTTGCTTCCATAGTAAAATTGAACGAAGGATACAAAACTTCAACAAGATTCACCGGAATATGCCTTTATAATTGTAAATAGATTTGTAAATTAAAATTGAAGTAAAATGCTTTATTTTTTATGCATTTGGATTTTATTAAAATGGTTATTGGTGCGTTCGGCTTGATTATTCTGTGCACATCTTTAGCTCAAAACACTCGAGAGCCGTTCGGGGTTCGGGTAGGCGAATACCGAGTAAAAAGTGTTGGCTCTAGAATGTTTGGGTTTGGAGTAGTTGGGCTTATAGTCACTCTACGTACACCACCTTCTTTTTTGGCGCAAACCGCGTGGACGGAGTTATTCTGTTTTCTGTGCTAAGAAAGTCAACCCATAATTAAAGTGACTATTTATTTATTGACTCAAAACGGGACATTGGTTTATTTAGGTTAACTAAC
>JAODGA020059560.1:0-11164 GCA_027574885.2 Drusilla canaliculata
CCTGTTGGTGTGACAACTCAATTTTAATGTAAAAAAAACAAAATAAATAAATTAAATACATTTATTAGTATTTATAACATTAAACGCTATTTACAAACATAAATACAATATCATACATGATATAATAATATTCTAATAGTATAAAAAGTGAAAAATGTTTCACAAAAATTAAAATTTGAGAGCAAACAAATTATTTCTAACATAATATTCGTCATAATATCAATTACTTAAACATTCGAGTACCAAATATCATATTTCACTTTGATAAATAATAAATAACACAAAACTAATTAATAGTGAAGCACTGGGAATGATTTACACATCACAATTCTTAGATCTGCATTTCTTCGTTAACATTTTGGCATTACTGTTTCTCTCGTATTAAAAAATAAACTTTGCTATCATAATCAGTCAACAATGTTCTTAATACTAAGTGTAAGTGATGTGGCATGTTGAGTAGAAAGCACTGGTCAAAGATGTCCAAATAAAAGACACCTTTGCAAAAGTTGGAATGATTTCTGAAACAAAAGAAAAATTTTAAAACGAATTTTAAAACAAAATAAACAAAAAATTTATAATAACTCACATTAAAGACAAACTATATAAAGATAACATGCATTTACTTACAATATTAGGAAGTTTTCCATTGTTACAAAGTTTAAACAAATAAAGTTGTTACACTGTACACAATGTCGTCGACTTTGTTGAAATCTTCGCCTCGCCTTCGGCTAAAGCTTTGAGCAACTCTTTTCGAGCCCGGGTGCCAACTATCCAGATTAAAGTCGCCCCCATTATCAACTAGGCAAGAACAAGTCATAATTAGTGTTAGATATATTGCAAATTTAATTTGAGTTATTGTTGATAAACAAATTTAAAACATACTTGTATACTTGCGAGAATATAAGTCCCATTCGAAATGCTCCTGCTCTCGATAACGTCCTGCATGGAGCGCACTGTCGTCCCAACGTAGACGGCCAACATTTGCGCTGGAAGAAGTCCAAGGAAGGATGCAACATGATAGAGTTTGGTGTTGACATTGCTTAACTGAAACACACAAATTATATTAATTTTTACATACTTTTTGTGTTTATTATTCATAACTTTTGATTAATTTATCAAAATATAAATGTTAATACATGTAAATATTAAGTAAAATATTATCTTTCTAATGGAATATAACTGTTATTATGTTGCTTTTTAATTGAAGCGTAAATTTAAAAAAACGCATCTTAATTAACTTTATGCGGTTTTTGCTTGTTATTTTCCTAAATCTTATTGTTACACAAAATATGACCAAGTTTCCTTTTTCTATTCAAATGATGCACATATGTTTCCTCCGACATGGCTATTCCATCTTAAATTACTGTTTTAAGACAAATTTTAATAGTTTTAATGTACAAAGCAAAATTCAACAATCCGAGAAAATTTTCAAGTGACCACTCATCAAAATTATTCGGAGAGAAAATAAAGAAAGACTTATACGAAAACATTGTTGATAGACAAGGATGGACATAGTATTCTTAATATTTCAATTTTAATGATTGGTCCATCAAAATCTGTTGAATTACAATAGACCGTGTTACGACAAATTTTAGAAAGAGTGAGACCTATATAAGTTTACACAAATTAAACAAAGATAGAGTTAGTTATCATCTTTGTTTGTAAAATTTGCAATGCACGGTCTATTACAATTATTCGAGAAAGACAGACATACTTTTCAGCATGTATTCAATACGCGCTCCTTGTCGTACACGTTGTAGATGTTTTTGTCTATAAATTTCAACTTTATCTATGTTATTTAAAAGTTTCTACAACAAAAAGTAATAAAAATACTTTCTTTTTATAGGTATAAGCATATAGGTAATTTCCATAAATGTCGAATGTAATTTCCTATTTGAGTAAAACGTTATTTGTAAAAGCGCATATTAATTTTGTGTTTTTGTTTTTTATTGTTAAAATCCAATATAATCAAGAAATGTTTATTGTTTATATGTCAAAATGTTCATAAAAATATTCTCTTTTAAATGATATATTCATATTAATGATTTCGTTGTTGATTAAAACGTAATTTTAGAAAAGAGCAGATTTTAGAGTAATTTTAAGCGTTTTTTATTGATTACTCCTAAGATAATAACTTAATTTTTGATATTTATACATAAAAAAATTCAGAAAAAATGATATATAAACATCATTTGTTTTCCTGCCAATAAAAGTATAATATAAATAAATGCATCTAAATTTCTATAATTTTGACTTTTTGCGTTTTTCTTATAACCATCACACTGCGTAATGTAAAACTTAAGTCTAATATAATAAATAAAACTAAAAATAACTCACCGCAAAGATAGTATTCTGTAATCCAAAAGGAATCGGCGTTAATCTCGCACACATCACAATCCGGAAGCACAGCGGTCCGGAAATCACCCGCATGATAGCCTTCGCCATCTCATTCTCACCAACGCGTTGAATACTGTGATGATGTGCAACCAGCCTGAGTATATGGTGAGCAATTGCCAACCCAGTATTCGCTCCAATTACGCTCAACACCAAGCCATTCCGCATGCCAAATAAATACCCATCGGCTACAACGAGGCAAATATATCCCACCGTAATCGGCAACGACACTAATGTGAAGAGGATGATGATGCTGAGCGCAATCACAGTGGTGTCCTGCGCCTCCAGCCAGTAGAGCACGCTTCTGATGTATGTTTTGCAGATGTAAACCGCACAAATTACGACCACAATCAGCACAACCACGGTGAACAAATTCAGCAGTGAGAGGCGGCATAATGCGGAGCGTGCACGGCTGCAGGTGGTCGCGCGCTGCTTGCCGGAGGCATCACCTCCCGGAAGTGTTTTGTCTTCGACTTGGATTGATATCTGCATTGCGCTGCCTTTGCGTTGATTGTGGACTGGTTGCGTTGCCGTTGCCACTGCCGGTGTCGGGTGTTGTGTGGGTGTATTTATTATCGTGGTGTACGTTTTATCACTAGTTTTAACGACTGCATTGTGCCGGGTGATTAACTACACGCTTAAACATGTGCGTGGTGCATGTTTGGTGCCGGTTTTCGTTGGGTTTTCGTGCCGTGTATGGCAATGTTTATATCGATTCAATGCAAATCATCACCGCCGTTAATCTGAGCGAAATTTTAATTGACGGCGTTTTAAGTATCTAAAAAAATTAGAGTGAGTAAACTTAATATAGAAACACATAGGTAAGACAGAGACAGACATAGTATTCACAATATATTGATGGTAAAAGAATGGTCTACTGAAATTAGAAATAATTTCAAAGACCAAGCAAACAATTTACGCGAATGCGATGACAGAGAAAGACATGCGTTATTACAGTTAACAGACAAAGATAGATGTATTATTTTAATGTCTCAAAACATAAATGATCAGTCAATTGAAATTAGAAGTGACCAATCATAAATATTCTTCTATGATACGACAAAGGCAGACTTATGTGAAAATAGTGTAGTTGGACAAGGATAGACATAGTATTCTTGAATTTTCAGTTTTAATGATCAGTCCAGTAAAGTTTGCTGAATTGCAATGGACCGTGCTTCGACAAATTTTGGAAATTTATATTTTAAATTGAAGATAAACTTTATATTTCTTTACAAATTTATTTCAAAAGTACAATATTAATGGAAATGTATGTTATTTATAAATTTAGTAAAACTTATAATGTATAATTAATAGAAAAGCGTTAAAAACTAGAAATTTTAGTTTAAGAAAGGTATTAAATAAAATTTTAAATAGAAAAATAAAGTAAAACTTTCTATTATACCAACTCACCAATTCCTGATAAATCACGTTGAAACACGATGAAAGAAATCACAAAACTCACAACAAAACAAAACAAATACACACACATTAAACAAGCAACAAAAAGAAAGTAAAATACAAAAGAAATAAAATAAAAAGCAAATAATATTTTTGAAATATTATACAAATAGCAAATTTATCTATCTCACAAATATCTCATAGCTCACCTGTTGCAATGCCACTACTTTTACAAGTGACGCATAATTTGTCTGGCTGTGTTGCATTAATCTCATTAAACTTAATTTCCATAGACACAGACCCGCAATTTACTTCTTATCACCGAGCGCATCGACGCCGGGCAGCACCTTGCCCTCGAGCAGCTCCAGCGACGCGCCGCCGCCGGTCGACACGTGCGACACCTTCTCCTCGGTGCCCCACTTCTTCGCGCACGTCGCCGTATCGCCGCCGCCGATGATCGTCACGGCGCCGCGCTCCGTCGCCGCCACCACGCCGTCCATCATCGACTTGGTGCCGTGCGCAAACTTTTCGAATTCGAAGACGCCGGCCGGTCTACAAACAATTATCCGATAATAAAATTCAAAAAATATACAATTAAACTTTAAGTAAATATTTACCCATTCCAGACGATAACCTCCGCCCGTTTGATGGGCTCCAGGAAGAGTTCGCGCGTTTTGGGACCAATATCCAGACCCATTTCGCCGTCGGGGATGCCGTCTTCTAAACTGGCCTTGCCCACCTTGGCTTCGGCGTCGAATTTGTCCGCAGTGACGAAATCCACGGGCAGATGCACCTTCACCTTCTTGGCTTTGGCCTTTTCGAGGAGTTTGTTGACGATTTCGGCGCCTTTTGCATCGAAAAGAGAGTCACCAATCTGAAACAAACAAAACAATTAATAAAAGGAAGAAACAAATAAAAAGTAATTTTTGTGTTAGTTTAGAATTGTCACCAACAAAGTGACAATACCAATAATTCATCAGCGTTGGTATTGTCATATTAGAAAGTATAAAAATTATTTAATTAACCAATGGTGAAGCAGCATTGGTAACTTTCTATAAAGCGCTATAACCCTGTAACATTCATTGAAATGATTTTTTATACATAAAAATGTATATAAAATAAAAATATAAATAATCCAGCAGCCTAGGTTTGCAAAAAAAGCGCGACTGCGCACATCTGACATGTGTCGCAACGTAAATTCTGTCAAAATTCAAACGCAGCAACACGCCTCCAATACTTGACACACTACCCAGAAAATACAAAAAAACAAACAACAAAAGTCTACACCGATTCTACACAATTAGCTTTTGCTCCCCCCCCTCCCCCCGTTGAGGAAACCATTGTAAAATTGCACGTGACCCCCACCCCGCCACACACTCTGGAAGGCATCAAGGAAACCCGCGCAGCACACCACGCAGAGCATGGCGTTGATTGGCGACAGTCGCTCGGCCACGCCCACCACGCCGACAACGCCCAACGATGATGGCGGCTCGACGCCACCGAAACCGGACACGCCGCCCGCAGAGATGCACAACAATGCGCATGCGACGCAATCGCGCGCGGTCGTTGACCCGCCAGCGGTGGGCGGCGCTGCCGGCAGCACGGCGCCCATGAGCAAGCAGCGGCTGAGCGCATATAAAAACTTTGCGCGCACGGCGAACCGCACGCTGACCACATTCACCAACGAGATGAGCGAGATTCTGCGGCAGAGCGTCGAGCGGCTCGACTGCATCAGCATGAAGGTGCGCGGCTGCGTCTACGAGATCGAAAAGCAGCGCGTCGCCAAGCCGCCGCTGGAGGACATCTTCGAGGGCAACGAGCACGAGCAGCCGTCGGCGGTGGAGAAGTTCAAGGCGCTGATCGACGAGCGCATCGCGCGCCAAATACAGGCGCCGCATGCGGCGCCACTGCCGCCGCCGCCGCCCAAAGAGCTGACGGTGGGCGTGGCCATGCTGGAGCACTCGGGCACCGAGACGGCCGAGAGCACGTGCGGCCGGCTGCCGACGACCAAGATCATGGAGACGCCGCTGATGCGCGAAAGCGAGCTGAAGCTCGTCGAGGATAAGGAGAATATCGTCGAGGCGGTGGGACCGCCGCCGCCGCCTGTAGCTCCGCCCCCTAAACCGCAAAATGTTAAAATTAAAAAGGCAGCCAGCACAAAACTCTCGCGACAGATAACCACCTCCAAGAAGGCTGCCAACAATGAGGAGGCCGGAACCGGGTATGATACTTAAGTCAAAATAGTACTTAAGTTAAGTCATTTAACTAAACTCTCAAAATAACTTACTCTTTAGGAAAATCGATGAACGTGAAGTGATTCAACGCATCAACCACCAACACAAGCTCTCCAAACGTCGAGGGGGCGGGTCCAAAGACGGGTCAAAGTCCCCGCGCGGCGACAAACCCGCCAAGAAGGCGGAGCGCAAGCGCCGCAAACGCGACGCCACCGCGCCCAAAGTGACCACCGCCAAGACTCAGCAAGCGCCGGCGGTCGTGGCGCGCAAAAGCTCGCGCCAATCAACCAGCTCCAACGCCCACAAATCTGTCACCAGCAACAAGAGCATGCACCTGGCGGTACCGCGCGCCTCCACTACCACCAAGATGGAGATGAAAAACACGAAACTAGCGCGCAAATTCGCCAGCTCCAACTTCCACGACACGTCCAGTTTGGGAGGCGGGCGTGACTCCGCCCCCCACGTAGACGGCTACACCGGTGGGCGTGTCGTGCGCTTGCTAAGCGACAGCCGCCAGGATTGGAGCGTCATCATGCACACGCAAAAGGCGCCCAATCGCTTCGAACTGCGCCAGCCGTCACCGCAGCCAATTCTGGATGAAATCACCCTCAAAGACCTCGAGCCCTTGAAAGCAGAATACCCCAGGAGGGATCACATCTTCGATCATATGCAACGCTTGGAAGAGACGCCATTGTTCAAGTTGGTCAACGGCAGCGCAGCGTCAATGGAGTGCTTGATAGATGTCGCTTGTAATGTGCGCAAAGGTCAACAACCTGTGGCTGGTGTAAAGAAGCGTAGCTCCACCCCAATTACGCCGGTCGTCAACCCGCCGGCGGTCGACGTCCCCTCGGCGCTGCAAGTGACACGCCTCCAAGCATCCAGTAAGCATGTGCAAGCACACGTGATGAACGCGATCATACAGGCGCAAGGCAAGGGTGACGCTTCCGCCTCTCTGCCCCGTAAACACCTCCACCCCTCAATGGCACACGCGGGCATTAACCGTGCGCAGGAAAGTCACACGAGCAACGCGACACGCCCACCACGTAAACCCACCCTTAACGTCAAAGCCTCCGTCGTGGAGCAATCCAAGCGAATCGCGCTTAAACTGGCCGAGATACGCAACGAGCGCAGCGCGCATGCGCACACCACCGAGCACATCTACAAACAAGGAGGCGAAAAGGACGCAAAACGCCGCTTAAAAAAATACATCGGCAATCCGGGTAAAACCCATCAAAAATACATGGTCATGATGGTCTATGACATCGTCTACGATAACAACGCCTGCTACCACAGCGCAACGCAAACCACGCCCCCGGTAACAAACGTCGCCAATTTCCTCGCCAAGTACATCTACCTCGAGCAGGAGGCGGCGCCGGCCATTAAGCCGCAAACCGAGTACACAGTCGCAATCATGATTACGTCATCCGAGGCGGGGCATGCGCCACACCAGCCGACGCCCGCGAATACGGCGCCAATGAAATCCTTCATGGCGGAGCAGTGTCGCAGCTACGCAATCAGCAGCCGCGAGGTGAAACCGACGCGCGACATCGACGCACGCTTTAAACCCTCCCCGCCGCACCACAACGTGTACCGCATGGGTGATTCGCCCACAATCTCCACGCTCCCGTCGGGCAGCTCGGCGCCCACGCCGCGCAGCGCGGCAACCGCGCCGGGGTTAATGACCCGCAACGGCGGGGAGGCGGCCGCGTCGTGGAAGAACGCGATTCGCTCGTGCTACTACCAACAGCCGGCCAACGCTAGCAACGCGCATGCGTCGCAAAAGCAGCATGCGCCTATCGCCACAACCACCACCAGCAAACCAATGGACTCTCTGCAGGTCAAGGGCATCATCTCCAACATGGAGCTGCAACTCAAGCAAGTGTTGAATAATCCGCACGTAAGTTTATGCAATGCGTTTTCCTAACTAAACAATAAAAATTAAAATTTAACAAAAACATACCGAGTGTTACGTAAAATACAAAATTGAACTAAATATACATTGCTTCGTAAAATTGTTGTTCCTAGAAGTTGAGGTTCCTAACAAACAAAATATTATTTGTTAAACTAGATTGAAAATAAGGCAATCGTAATCAAGGGCCTACAAGAACAAATGGAATGGATTCTATCAACACTTGAGGGTCAAACCTCGGCGCTGCGCAAGCGCAAAGAGATCAAGCGCCCCGATAACAAAAACAACGTGCGCCGCCCCCAAGATAAACGCGAGCCAATCTTAAAACCGCTCGATGCTGGCGCCAGGCATAAAATTCTCGCACCTGCCGCCTCCGCGCCCCCCGCCACCACTGGCCCCGCCCCCTCACCGGGCGTTAGTCTAAAAAAAGTCACCGCCACAATGACGATCCCCACCGACGACGACCCCATCTCCGAAGACTTCCAAAACCAGCTGATGAGCAAGTGGCAATCGCTCGAGCATCCGTCCATCGAGTCCGTAAACAACGACGACACCGACGAACCAACAACCACCGCCAAAGAGGCCGACACCCTCTCAGTCTCCTCCCACCACGAGACCATCTGCGTCGAGGCGGCAAGTCCAAGCACCAGTCGGCCGGAGACGCGTCGCGACCTCCAAGAATCGCCGCAAGTAGGCATCAATCAGGAAAAGTACCACTCGCAATACGAGGGCTCTTACCTGCGCGACGCTAAAAAGCCCCCAGGTGGCGCCAAAGGCCGCAAGAGGGTGCTGGTCAACGATCACCTCTTCGACGAGATTTTGAGCAAGCTGCAGCATGACGAAAATCGCATGCTAGACGAGGAGTCGGAGAGCTTCTTCAACTCGTGCTGCACTGAAGTTGATGACGCCCCCGTCAAAGAGGGTGGTAATAGACCACCCGAGAGAATCGTAGAAGATCACGGTGATCGTCTCGCAGTGGGACTTGGTTTAACGCCTGAGGAAATTGTCCAGTTTCAGGAGAATATCAAAATTTTAGAGAACCAGCTCGGTGCAGAAACGCAGCGCTTCGTCGATGAGATGGACGAGGTCATCAAGGAGATCCACGCGTCCGAGCCGGGCACCGCCGAGACGTCCAAGGAGATGCTGCGGCAAGCCATCGCCAACTTTCACCTCATTGATGGCCCTACTGATAGTTGTGAACCCATTGTCGCCAGCACTCCCATGGGCAAAACAGGAATACCTTCCCGAGGACAGGGACAATCTCGAGTGCCTTCGAGGGGACCATCCCGAGGAGCATCCAGACCACCATCCAGACCGTCATCCCGACCTTCGTCTAGAAAAGCCTCTCGAATACCATCGCGTGCAGCTTCGCGTCGACAGTCCCGAAACACATCCAGGGAATCCAGAGGGTCATCCGTCGCCGAGAGTCAAGACTCGAGTCAGATGAACCCATCAACCGGACCGTACGAGGACCCCGAAGGTCTCTACAGCCACGCCTCAAACGGGGTCTACGTGGATGCTGACGTACAATCAGCTGAGCCATCCGGACTTTTAAATCTTTCCGATAACCAATCGGGTGGTGGGCTCTCATCGGGCGGCTGCCCATCGGCGGAGCCAATCGCAGCCTCCTCCAAGGACTTCCAAGCGTCCGAGTGTCTGTCGATAAACAACGCCTCGACAGACACCACGACGGAAGAGATGAAAACCTTGGGTTACATCACGACAATCGGCTACATTACGCACAAGGCAAGCGTGACGAGCATGTGCTCCGAGGTGGTGCACGTCGCCGAGGAGGTAGACTCGATCGAAATTGGCCAGCCCTTTCGCCCGCCCGTCACCAAAGACAAGCTGAACGTCGAGGTGGCAGATCGGTGCACCGAGTGCGAGCTCGCCAAGCCCAATCTGCTGACGCCCACCGAGATCTCGCTGACGCTGAGCCACGAGATGCACCGGCATATTCGCAAAACCGACTCCTACAGAGAGACGTCCACGAAGGAGACGCACACGGAGAAGCGGCGCGACTACGATCTCACCGCCACCGGCTCGGCGTCGCCGATGATGGAGGACATTCGCCGCAGTCTGTTCAGGGAGCCGCGCGAGCAGCAAGCGGCGCTGCCGCCGGCCACCTCCTCGTCGATGGTCACCACCGCGACGCGCAAAAAGTCCAAGCCGCTGTGCTTCAACCCGACGCAGCGCAACTTCAATCGCATGCCGTGGGAGATGACGGACAAGAGCACGGCCACGCTGAGCTTGACCAACCTCGACGATTACGTCATCGTCGAGGAGCGCGCCGAGCAGGAGGATGCTGCTAAGCCAGTCGCTGAGCGCGTATCGGGAGCGACAAACACCTCGTCTGTCGTAGACTTGGCGCGCAAGAGCCGCTCGGAGATTGCGCTGCACGTGGTGAAGGCCGACTTCTCCGAGGAGAAAATCGGTCGCGTCGCGCACATGGTCGAGAGCGCCATCAGCGCACGCGTGTCGCGCTTCTTCGAAAACACCGGCATCGGCGCCATGAGCGAGAGCGTCGAAAACATACTCTCGGCGACACTGGCTGCGACGCTAGCCAATCAGAACGCGCTGTTGGCCAATCAGAGCGCTGCGAATAAACACGCCCCGCTCACCAAAACCACGCCCATTGAAAATGCGCGCGCAAACACAAAAGCGGTGACGCTGGCAAAGAAGGCGGTGACAAGAAAGGCAAGCGTGCGCAGCACCGTGCGCGACTTCGGCGCGCTGCTGATGCTCGTCTACAGCGCCATGTTCGCGATCATGTTCGGCTGTCTCAGCTGGTCGCCGCGCTGCATGACCGGCTAGCTGGTGGTCCGAGACTGTGGTAGAGTCACGTGAGCAAGAATATGACGATGATGACACACCAAGCACTAGCAATTCTCAATGTTTGTATCCGTGTCTTGATTGTAGTAACTTTGTACCAACTCTTTTTTTTTTCTTAATAAATTTGCTTTCGACTTAAACCACCCCACCATGATGTCAATTGGTGACATCAATTTTAAACAAAATAATCCCATAAAAAGAAAAAAAGTTCACTGACCTTCATTCCCTTAGACTCCTTGAGGAACGTGTAGGACATGCCACCGCCAATGATCATCTCGTCGACTTTGTCGAGGAGATTCTCGATTAGTTGAATCTTGTCCGCGACTTTGGCTCCGCCCAGAATGGCCAAAAAGGGGCGTTTTGGGTTGTCCAGCGCTTTCGCAAAGTAGTCCAGTTC
>JAODGA020059601.1:0-10749 GCA_027574885.2 Drusilla canaliculata
AACAAAAATTAAACAAATAAAATGTTTATTTCCTAAACTAATTTTACCATAAATAAATTGAAGGAATATAACAATTTTCAGTAAAATTTAAAAACAAAGTAAATAATGTATTGTAATAGTAGTAACTTTGTTAAAAACCTTAGTTTTAAAACTTTTTCACATTGAGTTTCAGGGAATTTTGTTTCTAAATATCAGTAAATTATGTACTCCACGAATGGCAACACTGCACGCATGCGCAACACGCAGTAAAATCTCGTCGAAAACAGCGAGTGGGGAGAATGGCAGTTGCGATCGCAGCGCTTCGGCTCACGTTCCACACTCATTCGGTCGTCTCCGCACGGCAGTCGCCTCGCATTGCCTAAGTCTGCCGTCGCCGCCGTACGCGCATCGCCATATTGGTGCTTTCCTCCGCGGCGAGAACACACACACGAACGCAGTGCGCGCATCAGGAGGAGCTCAACGCATAACCGCCGGTGCGTCGTTAACCAACCTGGAATAATATCCGCGACCAGCCTCCAAACCGCCGCCCGCGATCCAGCTTTCCGCATCGAAGTGCGCCGCCCGCGTGTGACTGTATTATTCACCCGAAGGGGGCGATCATCATCCGTGTGTGTGTGTGTCAGTGAGTGTTGTGTGTGTGACAGCAGTGCGAAACAAACATGGCGTGCGCGACGTTGAAGCGCTCGCTGGACTGGGAGCCCGTGCTGGGCGCGCGGCCGGCGAAGCGGCGGCGATGCATTCCGTTCTGCGGCACGCCGTCGCCCAGCAAGGAGCGCGGCGTCGCGACGCCGACGACCTCTGCGGCCGTCGGGGGCGCGTGCACGCCGACGAGCAGCACGTCTGCGTTCCCTGACGTCGTCACAAGAAAGCTCACGCCAGGTAAGACCTGCTTTGATTAATTACGGGTCGATGTAGAGACAAATAGGGCGGATGGGCCTCACGGGGCGTGCGTGCAGATACACGCGAGCTCGCTCCATGCGTTTGGCTGGCTGGGTGAGTTTGCGTCTCACACGCAAGCAGATAAATGTTTTACGTGCGCGATGCGATACATGCGAATAATTAGCGTGTATGTGTATATGTGCGCGCATTGTTGACATTTTTGCGTGGTGTGATTGACATCAGCTGATTGGCGTTGCATACGTTTCACAGAGCCGCATGCAACTCACGTTGTCTGACATGCTTTTCGATAGAAATTTCTCAGCGCTTTTTTTATTATTCATGGAAATATACGTATTGCGTGTGTTATTATTTATATGTGTGACATACATTAATACGCGTTGAGGTGTCTTTGCATTTATAACTTATATTAATTTGAATTTATTTAAAATCTTGTTTAACCTCAATTTTTTAA
The DNA here is from genome assembly GCA_027574885.2 of Drusilla canaliculata. Classification (NCBI taxonomy): domain Eukaryota; kingdom Metazoa; phylum Arthropoda; class Insecta; order Coleoptera; family Staphylinidae; genus Drusilla; species Drusilla canaliculata. The sequence goes on from JAODGA020059601.1 coordinate 1,352, forward strand.
TGATGTTAATGAACATTAACAATTATTACATTTTATGTATATTGTATTCAATTTAAAATTATTAATTATAGGTGAATTAATAATTGTTGATTGAATTAATTATTTATATAGGTTGTGAATGTTAATACATATTTTAAACAAGTATACATATAGTGATCGGTTTTAGAGACGTTATACTTTTTTTTTTAAACTTTAGTACTTAATAATAGATATTTGAACTTTTATATAGTTATATAACTTAAATCATAGTTAACTTCAATTGTTAATTTTAATTGTGGTGTTAAAGCGAATTTTGTTTTAATAACTTTTATTTTATACTAAAACAAAGCCAACTTTTATTTTCTGTTTATTAATATTTGAAAAACGTTAATACTTTGTTGTTTGATTATTTCATTTTTTTGGGGTATCACAGATAACCTATATTTCAATATACTGTAAGATTTTGCCTTACGTTGCTTCGCTTAACGCTGTTTCAGTATTTATATATTTATATAATACAAGAGGATTAATTGTTGATGTTGACGAAATTGTTTTCATTATTTACATAGATTCATGTTAAGTTACCTCGTTTAACGCTATTACGTTTAGCGCTGAAACTTACATATTCTCTACGTTAAACGAGGTCTTACTGTATTATAATATTTACTTTAATTTTAGTAAAGAGCCAGCAGTATTTCAACTTAATACTTAGCTTAGTAACAAAATTTTTATGAATTTTATTAATTAAAAAAAAAATTACGTTTAAGGTGAATTTTAGTATAGGGGTATTCACTCTCCGTGCTATAGTGTCAAAAACCTAGAAAGAAAAGTGACAGTTGTGCATTGAAAAGGTAGGTTATTCGAATAGCATTTAGCAAATAGCACGGAGAGTGAATTTAGAACACACATTAGTATTAACAAATGGAAGGTCATGGCATCATGTTCATGAATGAAAATTATTCCGAAAAGTCGGAAAAAATAGCTTTTTATATATCGCTTTTTAATAGGTTTGGAATAGTTTTTTAACGTAAAAAATATAAAATGATTACTTTAGTATTGACCAGAGAGAGAGGTCATGACAATGTTTTTCTTCGGAAAAATCTTTAGAATATGTTGGAACATTACAAAAGAAATGTTTTTTAGAATGGAATTTTGTGTATTGTTGTTCCAAATTGGATTCCAAATTTCTAAGTACAAACTCAGAAAAATACGGAAAGTCTTGAAAAATTTATTTTTGGGGAATTCAGCATTTGTACCCGTATTGGGTCGGGCTCCCATTCCAGTTTCTAATATGTGTCTGATATTAATAATTACTTTGGACATCAATAGTTATAACATCCAATTTCTATGCGTAGAAGAAAAAAACATTGCAAATTTAATTAAATAAAAATTGTAAAGTATCAAATACGACTTATAATATATAGTACGCTTACATGTATAGTTGGCTTTGTTTTACTTTTTTTATATGTATCTGATTTTTTTTTCTCTAAACAGAAAGAAATACATGAAAAGTAATATTTACATTAAAAGCTATTCAATTTATTCTCTTCTACTACCCTTTTCGCAGAATTACAGATCAACAAAGGATAATTTAATAAGTCATGGTATTTTTATGAATAGTGGTGTTTTATAAATTATGTATAATAATCCTATCGAATCTATATGTTAAAATGTGCGCAATTTAGGATTTTATTTTTTATTTATATTAAGAAACCTTGCAAACGTAGGCCTACCTGCTTCTCATAGGTCACACAGACACTACTTTTTATGTATTTAGCTTCCCGTCTTGGCTTCGCTCGGTTGTAACAAAAGTAATTCTTTTAGCTCATTGTAGTTTGTTGACTTTGACAAATAAATATTTACATTGAAGAAAATTAAACTATTTTGGTTTATATTATATTTTTCCTATTTTTTAAAGCTCCCTCCCTCATAAACGGTCAATAAATGTATACTTTACAACCTTTTGGAATTGTTCTAATGTATTAACTATATAAATTACAACAAAATTGTAAATCCTTAGAATAATTTCTATAAATGTTTCTTTCGCAATCGATCTAAATAGTTGTAACAGTGTTAATTATCTAAACACGTCGACCTATTTATAATAACAGTGCTTTATTGTACTCTATTTGGATTACTAAAATTGATTCAATTTCTGTGAAATTAACCAAAAATAATATTTTTTTTAAACAATTTTTAGCATTTTTTACTGACATTTTAATTTAATTAATTTGAGTGTTCTATATGATTATTGATTGTTTATTATTTTGTGATAAAAATGAATAACTCAGTTTTACAATTCTCAAGTTTACATCAAAATTTTCTGTACTTGTATACAATGTAATATTTCAACTTTTTTCATATTTAATCTTTGATAAAATTTATCGAGAATGCTTATGTATTTGCAGAGGCAATGGCAGCAAACATTCGCGCCGAATTGCGACGATTCCAGCGGCGCAAGCAATTGCAGTACGGCTCCAATTCGGACAACGACAGCGGCTCGGGCGGCGAGCAATCCGAATCGCCAGCGCGATCGGAGAAACCAGTTTTCACGTTCAAGCAGGTGAGGAAAATGCGGTGCACTTGTATGTAAATTTATTGAGACATTACGCACGGCGTGTACGCAGCAGCGGCGCGTCTGCCCAGTGCCGCCGCTGCGGGGGCAAAACGACGGTTTGTAACGGTTGTTCCCAAGAGATACGCACGTTATCTGCGGTTTTTATCAGCGCTGCGAGATGGCATAGTAATGCGGTTTGCGTTTAGCAACGCAAAGGTTCTTTTTTGTGGTTGCTGCAACCTGGTTACGAAGATCTTCCACAACTTACAATGTTGCACAAGAATAATTTTTCCAACGTTAATTTTGGCTATTTTCATTCAGTTTTTGTTGTTGAAAATTTGTTCATAGTCCTGGCAAGATAATCTCCAAAAAGTAAACGAATTAAGAAATTGGAAATATTTTTCAACATTATAAGCTCCTAATATTTTCTTAAATGTTTATTTATTCAAATCTATTTTAAATGACTAGTTATTGATGTATGGGTTTAAAGGTTTATATTTTGTGTTAAAAAAAACTAAACTACATTGATTTTTAATTGAAGTTGGACAATATTATTTTTGGATGATATTTGAATTATAGTTGGATTTTATATATTCAAATATTGTATATATCAATACATTATTTGAAAACTAAATATTGTACAAATTATTCTATATTGTGGTAAACAGAACCTTAATATTTTTGATACATATATGAGTTAGGCTTTCTTGGTTAAGAAGATTTTAATTTATAGAAAATTTGATGTTCTTGAATGTTTGTTATTTTCAAAGAAATTCAAGAAGTTATGATAATTTATAAAGAAATTCTTAAACTTTGTATTATTTTTGGCTTCCATGATTTTAAGAAATTATATAAATTAAAATATTCTAATCTTTGAGAAAACTAAGATATTTAGACTTAAATTTTGAAAAGATTTCACATTCAAAGAACTTTAATATTGCTTACTTAAAAGATTATAATTCTTAGTAGAAGAATGTTAATCTTCCCCAGAAAGCTGCAGTAAGCTTTAAGAAATCTTAAGAAGTATTCTATACATATCTATAAAAATTTACGACCTTTAGATATTTGTGGCATAATCCTATAGTATTTGTAAAATTTTGTGTTTGTACAATAATATTTTCATACAAAAGAAATCACCTAATCTCAGTCATAAATCCATCGCCGAAGAAATATTTATAATCATCTCAAATTACTCGTTATGGGTGTATGGTTAGCCGGAGGAATAACTAAATCCTAATACTTTAAAATGCGTTTCTTATAGGTTGGCCTTATCTGCGAACGAATGCTCAGGGAAAAGGAGTCAGAGATACGAGAAGAATATGATAATGTTCTCACCACGAAATTGGCAGAACAGTACGATGCCTTCGTCAAGTTTACCTATGACCAGATTCAGAAAAACTACTCTTCCGTACCTAGTTGTAAGTATAATATAGTATATTACGTAACGAACTTGATGTTCATCGCACGAAGAAAAAGTAGCCACACGAGGCAGGAGGCCGAATTGTGGGTGTCTTCTAAGGGTGAAAAACTAGTTTATTACGCTATTTTCCCTACGACGACATGCGAAAATTTATTTTAATTGAATGATGACGGAAGTTTTCATCATAATAAGAGACACCTGATTGTGCGTTGTCATACTTGCCGTGTATGGCCGTGACAATTAAGCGATCTCGCTGTCCCGGTGTCCCGGTCTTGGTGAGTGAACGAGCGAGCAGCGTGCGTTCTCTTTCTTTAATTGTTCCGTCTCTGCGTTGTGTAAACTTATGACTCACCAAGACCGGGACATCGAGACGCTTAATTGTCACGGCTTCTAGCACACCTTGCTTCCGTGCATCGATACCTCATATAGTAACAAGTGTTGATATGAAGCTCAAAGCGTAACTGTTGAAGGATATTGTCAGGTTTCTGTACATGCAACTTTGCACGTTATGACTACTTTTGCATGTGGTCGTGGGAAAACACCCTTTCAAGAACTTGATATTATAGATCTTATATAACACATTGTGTTTTGTTGTTACAGATTTATCGTAAGGTTGTAGTAGGCGTTTATATATTATATTGAAAAAGGAAAAACACAAAATAATCGGTCTGCATATAGTAGTTTTGCATTATTATACACTCGTCTTTACAATAAATAAAACAAACAAGAAAATAAGCAACAATCGAAGAAAACTGAAACGCAACCCAGGAACCATGCCCCTCTGGAAAAGACAGATTGATTAGTGGGTTGGAAAACCGGACAAATGGACATGGAAAACCGGAGAAAAACCACCGCCAACGTTGAAACACGCAGCAACGGCAGCAAGCCAAGAAAAAAAACCTAGATATACGCACGCCTTACATTGTGTACATATTCAACTGGACGGAGGCGGAGAACGTGTCTCTAATTATCGGAATTGAATTCGTTTGTTTTCTTCCCCCCACCATCATGGTGTTGTACATAATGATTGTCAAATAAACGAAGCGCAACTAACACGTACACAATGACAGCATTCGCAAAGATTTTCTAATTACATTTTCTAATAATTACCAAAAAGAAAATACTAAAAATGACACCAATATAAAACACGGAGGATGAGAATCTTATCAATGTATGTCGGCACCTGTGTCACTTTGTATGGCTGCAAAAATAACGTAAACGAGTACAAAAACAAAATGTGTGAAACTTTTTTTTTTTGCTCTATATAATGTTTTAAGTTCAAATCGAAACACATGAGACAAGCGTAAATGATTGGTTGTAAACCGTTTTTCGATAATGTGCAAGTTTGAATTCAACAAAATGTTTGCCTTATCTTCAAACTCGACAGACTATAAGAAAAAGCATAAAAAGTAATACAAAACAAATGCAACTGAAACTATAAATGCAAACTGCTTGGAAATTTACACACTGCATACAAAAGCCGAAATCATTGCAGATATGTGTTGATTTGTATGTCCATTAACATTTGTACACAACACTCATCATTATCATTTTGTATCGCCTGTAATGTAAATTTAACGCGACCCACGACTTGATATATAAGTATGAATATGCAAAAAATGAAAAATTTTGAAAAAAATAATTACTCTAAGTATAAATGACAGATTTAGTTAAGCGATTACAATACAAACTGTTCATTAGGTTAGGCTAGATTTGTAGTTATATACCACGCAGATGAAATAAGGGGTGTTGAATTGAGCGCTGAGAAACTTGAAAACATTGTAAATCATAAGAGTTTAGAATATGGAAATTAATGGTAAACGATAAATACGAAAAAGTAAGTTAAAACAAGTTGCGATTTGCGATAATGGGAGTGAACGCGTGTGCGTGATTGTTGTTTGTTTGATAATACAAGATTAGTTTTGATTTATTTAGTTTGTCTAGCGTTAAATTAGGTTTTTTTACGAGTACTCCCGCACATAATGAAATTCATTACTATTTATATCTCAATCGTTTCATTGAAAATTTATGAATATAAAAATATCGAACATGTAAAATAAAATATACAATGTTTAGGAACTGAGGTTGCATTAAAAAGCGAAATGTTTTACCAGAGGCAAAATTATGATAATTTTGCTGCTTTACACTAGCAAAAAAAAGAAAAACACAATGTTTTTACAACTATAGAAATACCGCAAACAAATGCCATAAATGTGATTTTTTCTTAAATTTAGTTTAAATAGTGTATGAATTTTATATTAGTCTGTAAGTAATACACGTAAGATTAATTATTTTACTTATGCAAATATGTTTAGTACGAATATGAGTTTTTTTCTTTTTTTTTAGTTTGACTTGTTTAAGCCTACTGTATTGTATTTTGTAAGGTTTACAATAGAGCGCGATGTGGAACGCGCGCGCGAGGAAAACAATGCAAAACTAAATGCAATGTAATATCGAATTAGTTAATTATGTTATTTATGCATATACCTTGTATTATCATTAACAATTAGATTTAATTAGTTGATGCACGAGGTGTGGCGTTTTTGGATGTTGTTTCCAAAGAAATGCGATGGTAGGGAAGTCGTAATGGACATGCTTGTTTTTTTATATATATTTCGTATTTCTGATCGCGGTCTAGATTTGTTTAGAATTGAATTTGTTTGCGGGGCGTTTTAAGTTAGTTTTCGTTACTTGTCGGCGTAGATGGGCGTCTGTTTTTTGCGACAGTTATATTTCTTTTCGCGCGGTGGGTCTTTCTTGTATATGGTTTGGACGTCCCGAATAAAAAGGAATGAGCGCTTTTGTTGTTTGAAGTGTGTGGAGAGAGATTTGTATGCACGAGAGATGAAATATAAGCATAATGATGAGACGCGAATGCAAGAATAAACTAAACAACTAATAATTTATTTATTTTGGTTGTTTGGTGTTTTCCAATAGTTTGAATTTCAGCATGTGTTAAGGCGGCTTTACAACGGCCTGGGAACTGGAACGAGAAGTTAAATCATACGAAAACTTGTCTCGTGAACAAGCTTCCGTATAGCGGGAACCAATCACTGTGGCATATTACGACTTACAGTGCCACCAAGCAAACAATGCACTCGGAAAATATGTGAACTAAAATCGAAGGTTCGTGGCATTGAAGTAATGAACCAATAGCTACACAGTCGGCGTGTACACGCTCAAGCAAAAGTTTCACAAAGCCTCTAAACATATTTGCAATTATTCATACAAGTACACGTCTTATATTTCCGCACAAATATTGATATGGCAAGCAAAGGAAACGGTTCACTCAGAAGCCAGAAACATTATTAAAAGTGTAAATATAATTGCAATATCAAATGTAACACATTTAAATTTCCCGTCACGCTAATTTTGTCTTTGAGTGTACTTCTAAAAAGACAGCGCCGCCAGACCACGCCTCTCCAAGTGACTTGTTTGCTTGTTGCAACTGTATGTGCATAACTTTTCTTTGATTAAAATTGCCGAAAGAAAATCAATTTAATTAATCAAGTTAAAACAAAAATTCCCCAAAACGTATTGTGGTGTTGTTGGTTTTGTTCTCGTTATGCATCTCAAATTTTATTATCCGTTTCCGTTTTGGTTCTCGCTCTAGTTCTCGTTCCCGGCTGTTGTGAAACCGTCTTTATAGTGTATTACTACTACTACGGACCAGGGTTATAGTAGAGTTGAGCAACTCTAGTAGAATTCTCTATAACTCAAGTTTAGAGATGGCATTAAATATCAAAATGATTTTATAGGAAAATGTAGACAGGTGACGCCATTTTGTTTATTTCATTTGTGCGAGGTTAGAATGTTTTTTTTATGTTTATAATAAGGCCGTTTTTGTGTTGGTTTTCGCAATAACACAACTCCAACTCGAACCCTACTCTAACCTGCCATTTCCCGCACTCCACACATTCGGATGATCGGTAGCAACCGGTTAAAGGTCGTTGACCTCAAACGTTCAATGACCGTCTAAACGTAAAAATCTGAACAAACGAGTTTTAGAATTGACTTTTATAAAGAAATATTTTCCACGCTTTAGTAATTATAAGTTCAAATTAAATTAAGATAAACTTTATAATGAATGTATTATTCAACTAATTGAAGAGCTGATTAATTTAAAGGAACTTCTTTACATTAAAATAAATAGGATTCTTGTAAGTGAGCAGCAAATTATCGGTAACGGGATTGAATTCCAAAGGCTCGATTGTCTTCTCACTGGGACTAACTTCAAAGTTACGAACTAACTTTGCGATTGTTAGTTTAACTTGCAAACCAGCCATGCGCATACCTAAAACACATTTTTTACTCTCACAGACACTTCCTTGTGAATACTTTTCTACCAATACAATTTCTGGGACCTTCGCCAAACGGATAATACGTTATTGGGTCTACTTTCTTGTAAGGACTCTCATTATCATCAAATCTTAATGGTTCAAACACATCAGGATCCGGATAATATTCCTCATCTCTTTGAACAGCTAAAAGTGGCATTAGCAAAATCTGTCCTGGCTCCAAAATTGTTTCGGAAGATAGTCTGTAAGGTTTAGCACATTCCCGATGAATGAAGACAACCGTTGAGTGTTTCCTCAAACTCTCTTTGTAAACCAAATCCAAAAATTTGCACTCCATTATTTCATCGTAGGTAAATTTTTTAATATTTTCCATAATTTCTGAACGAAGCTTCTTTTGAAGTTGTAAATTCTTAGAGAGTTCGTACATGGTAAAGTTGACAACTTTTGAAGACGTCTCAAAAGCAGCAATAAAGAAGATAAAAGTCTGTGCGGCTAATTGGTCAATGGTAATCTGATTATTCTCATGCATTTCGATAAGTAGTTGTAAGAAGTCTTTCGGAATTGGGAAATTTTGTACTTTCAACATTTTCCTATGATTAACCGTGTCTTTAATTAATGATATAAAATACTGGGACATTTCCTTGTCTGATGTGGTAAGAGCAATGACATTATTAGGATTAGTCACACCCCCAAAAAGCAAATACTTGGTTAGATTAACCATAGTTGGATGAAAAATTCGCTGAATCATTGCGTAGAAATCTGTATTTTGACCATTTAGTGTGTTGCAATCTATACCAAATGCTACCTGACCAATTATGTCAATACCTAACCTGAAATTTTCCACTTATAATGATCTGCGGTTATTTATTTTTACTGATACATACTGCTCAAAATAGTTATTTAAAAAGAGTTTACGATTACCCATAGATAACTCTTGATCAATTTTTGTTACCAAGTTGTCGATATTACTTTTGATGATATCAACCATTCCTTTCAATTTTCCACTAGTAAACCTTGGTGTTAACTAGGGATGTCAAAAAAACTATCGTCATCGATAAATATCGATAGTTGCTTCGATAGTTTTCGATAGTTGCGATATCGATATATATCGATACTATCGATAGTATATGGCTCGATATTTGAA